>ML848087.1:22686-47760 GCA_009831015.1 Picea engelmannii | reverse complement strand
CATTGTTGTATTTTTGTAACCATTTGTGTGCAATGTTGCAGATGATATTTCAGTGATAACAATAGGCTATAAAATTAATTAAATTTCAATGGAAAATAACACTTTCAAATTCTTCATCCAAAAGATAATAATAAAAATAACAAAACTTTAGGATTATAAATAAACATTTAATAGCCTTTCAAATTATATAGCTCAAATAAAATATGACATATGAATCATGTATGAAAACAATGTAACCAAGACCATTTGAGAGAAAATATGAGTATCATTAATTAACTTAAAATAATGATCAAGTTCATCATCATAACAATCATAAGAAAAATGACGAAATCAACCTATAATCGAGTTTGTGAAATGTATGATTTCGAACTCATCTTTTGAATTTCATGTTGGAATTCATGAAATCCAAGAGAGAATAAAAAGAACAATCAATATAACGAGGAGTTAAAATATGTGATCATTCTTAATCCCAATCATTCTCAAACAAATCAATGTGCATACAAGATCATTACTAAAAACGTATTTACAAAGAAAATTGAAGTAAACTATGAATTTTTTTCAAAAATAAAGGGGCCCAAATTTTCTAACTAACCATTAAACACAGATTTGAGAGGTTTGTTGTCTTCCACAACAATTGGCTACACATGGGAAGGAAGAAATTATCTATGATTATGATAATAGGACTATATTTACCAAAGAACGAAATGAAATCTTTCCAATATTTCTCGGGCACTACACCATTTCTAAGGGTCCCACATAAAACAAAATCTAAGTAAAATAATCTTTTAGATGAACGTACTTGTATTCCTAATTCCAAAACAGTGAATCCAAAAATAGGGAATTTTCATTAACTTTTAATTGCATCTCTAATATTGGACGGTAAAAATAACTAGGAGGATTTAAGTATTGGTACACATCTATTTAAAAATTACCTCTTTACCCGACATTTCCTATCTTCCAGCAGGCCTATTCAATACCCCGACGAACTTGTCTTAGTACCATGTGTGAATTTACCCACTGCCAGTAAGCATGTTCAGTATCCCGGCAAGTTTACACACACTTCCCACACATATGTGCCTTGAACTCTCTTATGCCACTATCTTGATAAATATATTTGGAGAATTCTTTTTTTGCAATTGGGTGAAGAGAGCAGGGTGGTACAAGAGGATTATTTACTTATAAGGACTAGATGCAATACCAATTAAGTTTGAACTCACTATTTTCTCTTTATCTACCAAAGTAGAGGATTTTAATTGTGGAGGGAATGGGAGGGATTCAAAGTATAGAATGTTGACAATTTTTTATTTTTTAAAGATAAGCTTATAATACTTGAAACATAAACCAATGTTCCCCAAGGATAACAGTAAATGTACAAGAAAAGTGAATACTTAGTATGTATGACCTTAAGATAAATGAAATCCTATTAAAATGATAGAGTAAATATTTTCTCCATGTGGATAAATTTATGTTGCATAGGAAAGATTCTCGCATAAAAATTATGGGAAGAAAAAAAACAAAACAAACAAAATCACTTGATAAATAAAATGCCAAACTAAGAGAGAAAATACAAATCTTAAGGAAAAGATAAATAAAAAGCCAAATTTGAAAATAAACTTCAACAAGAAAATTTATGAAAGTAAATCTCAAGACAAGAGAGAAGATGAGGAAAACATGTTTGTCTGACTTAAGTTGAGATCTTAACAAGTTTTGCCTTGTAAAGTTGAAGTTAATTAGGCTTTTATTCAAACCAAAATACAAAATCTAAGTAGCAAATATGATTAAAAGATTAATTTAATCAAAATGAATGAAATCAACCTAAAGGTTAAGAGACTTCCTGATTTATCTTGTTTGCAAATTGATCAACATCATCGCTACTTTTCCTAACCCAAAAACAGGTGAAAAAAGGAGATGAATTCAAAGCAAGCAGGGGTGTCAGATATCCTGAAAATTTATGAAGACCTACAAAAACAGAGATTAAATCAACAAATACTAAAGTAAGACTGAAACTAAAACATAAAAGAAATAGAACGGGATGAGAATAAGCGTATGAGACTTATCTTGAAGGAATAACCTCTTCTTCTGATAAAAATAAAAGCATGAAGAAGCTGCAGATTTAATGAAGCTCATGAACTCCTAGGATGCCATTTTATTGAATCTAAAATTAAATTTAAACAAACCGAAGCTAAACTAGACCTACTCCTACTATAATTTTAGGAGGTAAATATAACTAAGTATAGTCATATTTTCACTGGAGCTATTCAAACTCTTTTAAACATGCACATATGTATATGTCAAACGTTAGTAATAATAATAAAAAAAAAAAAATTGTTAATTAAATCTATTATGTACATCTATTTTAAATATGTTTAATAAAAGAAAATTATCATCTACATGGAATCTTGTTAAAAATGAATTTTCCAGCCACATTTCAATCATGTCACAAAAATCATTATGTAAGTGTTGAAATGAAATCATGGTCGAAATGGCACATTGCTGAGCAATATCAAGAATTTCTTCCTGTAGAGACACGTTAGTAGTATGTCCAATAAAAGAAGCATTTGAAATCTTCTGTGTGACTGAATTTTCCAAACACTTTTTAAATGGATCATTAAAATGAGATTGGAAATCAAATGAATTTTTTTATAATATTTTCAAATATGTTGGATAGCTGGCCAAATTTTAATGCTACACTGTCAAGTGTTGAAGTTCATGGAAGACTTATTTCAAAAGATAGAATAGGCTGATATGTCATGAACATCAATTGAAATTGAAAAGTTTGAAGTTCTTGATGTTCATAATTTAAGCTTTGAAACTTATTTACATGTTTTACTTCCACTACACTTGACAAATATTTAATGTTTGAGGCTTCATGATGCCAACATAAAATATCAAAAGATTGAAAAAAAAATGAAATCTGAAATCAACCAGAATTAATGAAAAATGGAATTTAAAATTACATGCTTATTTACACTTTTGTTACAAATAATTTTACAAGACAGCTAGGATTTATTTGAAAAAAAATCCTTCCCAGAAGTGTTAGCGGGGATGATGCAATTAGAATTATTATAGGCTTCTACTTCTGGAAGTGAAATAGGTTTTAGGTTATGAATAGAAATGAGGACTTGGACAGCTGCAATTCTTGATTTTCCAATTCTGTCATTAATTCATTACTTTCTTCAAAACTTGATATAGAATTTTTAGGATTTAAAATGATCTCTGGAATGTCAGGAATTTGACTTACTGCATATTCCTGAGAATAGATATTGAAAACATTTGAATCATATGACTGAAAATCAAGTTCAGGATTAGAAAATTCTAAAAAAATTGTTGTAGGAAGAACATTAAAAGAATGAATTGTCTCTTGATGATTTGACTGTTGTTTGTTTCCATTTTTAATGACCATTTCTTCATCAACAATGAATTTGTTTAAAAGAGTATCGTCTTCCGGATCTTGGCAATTATTTAAAATGTAAGGAAGGGATATAATATATTCAAACCATTCCACTGACTAGGTATTTTATGGTCTATCTTTGGATTTAAATTTTAGACAAATTTTAGAATCTAATTATGAAATATATTGTAGACTCATTTTCAAACTTACGCAAGTGTTCAGGTTCGTCACATGCCTATTCATAATCATACTCCTCGTATGTGTGAAGGAACTTTGTAATCAATTCATCCCAACTGTGAATAGAGGCAACTGGTAGGGATCTGCTGTATTCTTCTTGGCCTATGAAATTTAGAGTAAATATCCTCCATAGAATGCCTTCATCAATATCGGAAAAAGAAGAATTTGCAAAATTTTGAATAAATTGCAAAACATGATCATATGCAGAAATTTTGCTCTTACCATTGAATTTTACCTTTGACAAGTACTTTACTACCTTTGTTGGCTTGATGCCGGATGTTAGACTAGAGATACAACTCCAAACAAGAAGTTTAGAAGAAGCCATTGAATAAAAAATGAAAAAATCAAAGCCAACAGCCTAAAAATGATGACCACTTGTCAAGCCCTCCTTCTAGCGCTAAAAATGTTGATGGTCAGAAATGACCATGTTCAACATTATACCCTTATCCTTTTGGGATGGTGATTTTTACTGGTTCAATGGGTCTCCAGTTACCCTTGTTCTAAGATTTAGCCTACGGTTGATATAAACTAAGTTAATCTATGTATGTATATTTGTCTATGTCTGAGATCTTCTATCTATTGATGTGTATTGATACTTGTTGTTATCAGCTGACATAAAAGAAGGAATTACCTTATCGTAGTTACTTGAAGAAGGAAATCCTTTACATTGGTTGAAATAAGGGCTCAGCTAAGCCACATTGGATTTTCTCCTATCTTTATGAACTTAAATGCAAATGCAGTTTTAATCTAGGATGCAAGAAACAAAGAGAAATTTAATCTATCCTATCTTAACCAGGGGAAGGATGAGACTTACTCCCAATCAAGAGAAAAACATATTATAAGGGGAAAGGACTGAGATCAAATCTAAGGTTAAGATATGCTTGCAAATCATAGAACTAGTTCATATGATTTGCAGGTTGTTTAACCAAATATGAGATAGAATAACAATAATAAACAGTTATTAAAAACTTCATAGCATATAGTTAAATTCAACTATTAATAAATGAATTTGATGTTATATGTGTTATCACATTAAAAAAATAGTTCTTATAACATAATAGCAGTTTGTACAAGACATGATTATGATTTACTAATAATCAATTAACAACAAATCCAAACAAATCTCTTCAAATCCATCGTTCAAATATGATTCAGATTTTGTTAGGTCCTGCAAACATAGCTTTACAAAATTCTGAAATAAAATAAAATAATTGAAGTCAACAACAATGATGACATCAATTATTGATACACTAAATCATAACAGAGTTGAAATTGAATTTATATAAATGAAATCAGAATAAGCCTACAAATTGTACAATAGTGTATAAAATGAAGACTTGTTATTAGTTCCAAATAACTTTGTTATTACACGGTCCTCAGAAATCCTACAGAAAGAAAATCACTCTAAGACAATAGTGTCATCAAGTTTTTCTGGCTACTTAAAATAAGGAATTGGATATTATAAAAAAGTCTTAATTCCCAAACCATATTCGAATTACAACAAAAAGTATAAAAATAGGAATAGACTATCTTTAAATAACTGTCTATTTTTCTCCATAAGCCTATCCTCGGAATTTGAAAATATGAGTTGTCAACAATATTTAATCCATCTCACAAGAAATACACATTTCCAAACAAATAAAACAAATTGATAGTAAATATAATAAATAACAAACAAAATAATATTAGAGTGGCTACAAAATTGATCTAGATTTTATGAGCAGAACGAAATGAATACAGATTATTAAAAGATGCTTAACACAGAATAACATAGATACAGTAAATCTGGTTTTCTATTCGATAAGGAAATAAACTAAAACTATAAAATGCAACGGAAAACAAGCTTGTTGGAATGGTGGCGGCTTATCTCTGAGAAGAGATGTGATGGTTGTGCTCATTCGCGAGAAGATGATTACAATGAGGCTCTGAATGACTTTTTACAATAAACAGGAATGTCAAAAACCATAGACATCCAAAAACCTAACCCTAGGAGATGAAGTGTCAAAAGTCATGTGAGCCTCATTTGGGTAAGTTAGTACATCAACTTCCTGGGGTCGTAACTTTTGCATACGATCTTCGTTTTAAGTGCACGATATCCTGTTGGAAAGGCATCGTTGATGAGATTCATTTTGGGGGCTCAATCAGAGCCTTTGGCTATCATTGCGAAACTTGATCTCAAAAAACCTTCATTTAGGTCCTCAAAATGGCCCCGAAAGTTAAAAACTGCTAAAAATAGTAAATTGTCAAAATTGGAAGAAAATTGTTTTGAGGGAGTTGGAAAAGGTGGGTGGACACCAATACACCTGGATCAATCCTCCCTCCTTAGGAATAAATGGTCTCCATTGCATTGATTTTTCCCATCAGATGAGGAAAATTCTGTTGAATTTGTCCCTTGGTGAGCCACTTGCCTTGGTGCAGGAGCTACCCTGCTTTGACGACTCAATAAAGATGGATTCTTTGTTGTCGAGTGCCCTTGATCTATGTATCCACAATATGATCATTGGATGCTTTTCTTATGCATTCAGGTTTGAGCTCTGTTGGTGTCAATTGCTCTGCTATCTTTGAGGTGTCCAATAATGGTCGGAAATATGGCCGAAGGAGAGCCATGTTGAAGACTGGGTGCAGGCCAAGGAAAGGGGGAATATTGAGATCAAAATCATTGTCACCCACATATTTGGTGATGGTGTGCGGACAATAACAGAGTGGGTGAAGCTTCCGATGGGGCCCTGTAAGGTGTTCTTTCTACAAGTGCAACCAAACTTTATCTCCCATCTGAAACTTATGTGGAACCCGATGTTGATCATGGCATTGATTGTACTTGGTCTTATCACATATAGTTGTCAAGGGAGGCAGGTCATCCAATTCTGTGGTATGCATAGGAAGTGATCGATCGCAGCATGCAGAGTAGCTTATTGCAGGCTTAAAATACAAACAGACAAGTTGAATTTTGTCTGCGGTGAAGATTCCAAGAGAATTCTAGATTAACGGCCCCCCAGTATTCAGGATTTCAAAATTGAATGAAGTATAGCACCATGAGAAAGGCCGAAGCCTAAAGTCCCAAATTATATCTCGGTCATCAATTTGAAAAGGGAAGATCTTATCCATTGATTTGAAGAGGGCATATTTGAGGCATTGATCGTAAATCCTCACCCAAGATCACAAGATCAATGACCACACTCCATTGCGGGGATGTGACGTGCTCGGGCGATAATTTTCTTGAGCGGTCCCACAATTGAAGTCATGGTTTTGAAAAAGTAATACGTGGCAAAAGGTGGTGGATTGTAGGCTCAAAAGAGGTGTGAACCCAAACCACCTTTGAGTGGCCCCGCAATCATGCATTTATATAGCGTCCTATCTAAGAGCAGCGTTTGGCCACCCACTAAGCATTAAGTCACGTTTCAATCCCGAGAAAAGTCAGTTAATGAAGTAAGGTGATAGTTAAGACTTCATCTCACCCCATAAATGGAAAGCCAGAAAGGACTGGCAGAGGAGAACTTGTGTCTGATAGGGGAAGCCATGCACAGTCTGTCTAAGAAGACACAGGCTTATGGAATTGGACGAGAAGCACGAGCACACCTCTGTTGGGTGAATTTTTGAGTATATGTATGTAGTTTTTATATTTTGTGAGGGTTGATGGTCAAGCTATTCTCCCACATTGTAAAGTTTTTATAAAGCACATTGGTTATATGGTTATGTAATTCGATCTAAGACTTCTGGTTTAATGACAATCAACTTCATGTTTCCATTCTTTATTGCCTCTGATACTAAATGTTCATGATTGAAGGATTCACATGGATGTTTATAATTGAGTTGTAATGGATGTTATATTATAGCCTGGTTATACCATTTTCAGTCTCCTGAACTATGAATCTAAGAAGATCTTGTTTTCTGAGTTTTTCCTCCTTAGGTTGTTGGAAGACCTATTGTCTAGAGAAAACCTTTCATTTTATCCTACATTTCTTCCTCCTTCTCACCCTTACTACAACTTACTGACTAAATTTGAATCGAGACCTCATTTGTCAGTGCATGCTAGTCCAGTTTTCCAAGTTAAAATGATATTATCCTAAGCCTGCACTGATTCAACCCCCTTTAAAATTGTTCATTGTGACACATAAACGGTTGGGTACTGGGATTACCTCTGCCACAATCTAGAGGTGACTTATGGTGCTAACATTTCTGGCATCGTTGCCGGGGATGAATTGAAGATTCTCCCTGGGTAGAATGACAATGAACTTTTGATTCTGAAGGTGCATCAGAAATCAAAACCTTTGAAGATTGCGCTTGCACCTGGCGACTCCACTGAGGTGAATCTACTGTCTCAAATCCATTGTTTCAGTGTGGTTTCTTCTGGATACACCTGATAGCCCTTGGGAGAACACAACGATCAGATCTAGTCTTTGATGGTGAACAAAGACCAAACACACTCTTACTGCATATCTTTCACCCGGTGACTCCATGATTAAAGAATCGATTGGAGACTCCACTGGTTAGAAATGGACAAAATCCTGGCTCAAAGGTTTTTTCCTTTTGATTTTTCTGTTGTTTCTGGTTTTCCTAATGTTGTCCCTACTATGGATGAATGGGGTGATTATTTGCCCATATTTAGAGAGAATAAAGAGGACAACCCTCCTCAACATCTCTGTGAGTTTCATGAACTCATGCATCAGTGGGAGATACATCATGAGGATGTATTATTAAAAATGTTCATGTTCTCATTAGCAGGGGATGCTCGTGAATGGTATCATTCCTTTCCCCCTACTAGTATTTCCTCCCTAAGGGAATTTCATGCAACATTCAATAGGCATTGTCAAAATTATTATTCCTCTGAGTTAATCTGTCATAACTATTGTGAGGAGTATAGAGATGATGTTCAGGACATATTTTGTTCTTGTGAAAGCTGTGAGGATGAGGGACATCCCCCGAAGGAGATGATGGAGCTGATACAATCACTTTCTACAAGTATAGAGGAATTAAAAGCATATTTTGCTCTCCGCTCTTACAAAGAAAATGCAGAGGATATTCCAGTCTTGGAATCAAATGTTCTTGGCAGCCCTACTTATGATGAAGAAGAGATGTCAGATATTGACCAAGAACAAATATATTTTGATGGATATCCCAGTGAAGATGACGAAGAGAAAATCTCTTCCATGGTTCCTGTTTATAGTGTATGTGAAACTGATCCTAGGGAGATCCATGAAGGAGAAAAGGAGGAACCACATCTCTCGGCTATCTTGGCTCATAATTTTTCCCTTTCAATTTCTCATCCATATCTGGTTATCCACATCCAGTGTTGGCTATAAACGAATGGGATGATTATCTTCCAAGATTCAGAGGAAGAAAGCATGACCATCCCAGTGAGCGCTTATTAAAATTTCATGTATGCATGCTTGAACATGGCTTCTTTCACGAGGATGTATGGATCAAGATGTTTAGTTTTTATTTACAAGAAGATGCTCTTGGATGGTGTCTATCTCTCCTTACTACTAGTATCCATTCTTTGAAGGATTTTTACGATGCTTTTAATTTGTATTACGGGAAGATTTACCCGACTCATCTTATTTTTTATTACTGTTGTGAGAGGTTTTCACTCCACATTCTGCAGATGATAGAGTGTTCCTCATGTGATGAGTCCGGTGAAGATCTGATTGAGAGAGAAATCAAGGATGAAAGTGAGTATTTTGCAAATACAGATGAAAAGTTTTCTCTCTCTATTTCCCAAGAAGAAGTCCTTCCATGTATGATTGATGATAGCGTTGATGATGGCATAACTATGGATGCATTATTTTCCGCCCCTAGTACACTTGTTGTATCAGATTTAAAAGAAGAAATGGTTGAAGAAAAGAATAAAGATATTTCTCTTTTCTCTTTGCAATATAAAAGAGTTTTGCGCTCACCTACCCCTGAAGAGTATTCAGAAGCAGGAAGCATAGGCTACCAAACTTCTTATGAAAGAGAAATCTCCTACCAAGAGAAGAATGATAGAGAGAAAGAGCCATCCTTGGATACACATGAAGAGATTTCTTTCTCTCAAATAGTACATATTTTCAGAGCAGACAAAGAAGAAAAGGAGCAACAGAAGGGGCAATTTATCTCCTGTCCAGAGCCTATAAGTGAGTAGCCATCGTCTGAGGTCATCCAACCTACATCAACCTCTCATCCACCTGTGCCTACCAGAGATATTCATCCATGTGTGAGAAGATGTGTGACAGAGCAGGCTACCTATTATAATTTTTATGGAGTTTTCCACTTGGCCCATGAGCCTATGAAGGAATACATGGAGTTGTATTTCCTTCATGTTTTGAAGTCACTCAGCTTTATCCTAACCTCATCATTAGGAGGAAAGTTGAAGGATGTAACCACTCTGTCGTCATGGTTGCATCATTTGTTACTAATCATAGACAGAGTGAAGGAGCTTCCAGTTAGGAAGTTACATGAATGGCTCTGGTGGAATTTTTCTTTCACCTAGCACTATGTAAAAAATAAATTAGTATAGGAATGTACATAAATAAGATCCTTCGGATCCCATGTATTTTTCTTTCATTTTTAGGATAGTGTGCTTGTCAACCTTTAATCCTCAGTAGGATGTTTCTTGAGCATGACTCCATAGCCCAATGCAGAAGGCGACTGGAACTACTTATTCTTGGCAGCTCGCAGAGAGAATTCCATCCCCTGTCGAGCCAAATGTTATCACATATAGTTGTCAAGGGCAACAGTCCGTCCAAGTTCGTGGTCTGCATAGGAAGCGTCCGAGTGTAGCAAGCAGAGAAACTCATTTCGGGCTTTAAATACAAAAAGATAGGTTGAATTTTGTCAGCAGTGGAGATTCCATGAGCATTCTAGATTAACGCCCCTCGAGTATTCGAGATTTCAAAATTGCACAAATTATAGCGCCATGAGAAAGGTCAAAGCCCGAAGTCCCTAAGCAGATCTCGATCATCAATTTGAAAAGGGAAGATATGATCCATTGATCTGAAGAGGGAATATTTGAGTCGTTGATCGTAAATCCTCGCCCAAGATCACAAGATCGACAACCACAATCCATTGCGGGGACGCGACATGCTCGGGTGATAATTTTCTTGAGTTGTCCCGCAATTGAAGTCGTGGTTTGGAAAAATTAATACGTCACAAAATGTGGTGGATTGCGGGCTCAAAAGCGATGTGAACCCAAACCACCTTTGAGCGGCCCCACAATCACTTGTTTATATAGCGTCCTATCTGAGAGCAGCGTGTGGCCGCCCCCTGGGCATTAAGTCATGTTTCAATCCCAATAAAAGTTAGTTAATGAAGTGAGGTGACAGTTGAGACCTCATTGCACCCCATAAATGGAAAGCCATAAAGGACTAGCAGAGGAGAGCTTGTGTCTGACAGGGGAAGGCACGCGCAATCTAACTGATAAGACACAGGCATATGGCATTGGACGAGAAGCTCGAGAACACCTCTGTTGGGTGAATTTTTGAGTATATGTATGTAGTTTTGATATTTTTTAGGGTCAATGGTCGAGCTACGTTGTTGCATTGTAAATTTTTTATAAAGCACGTTGGCTATATGGTTATGTAATTCGATCTAAGACTTTTAGTTTAATGAAAGTCAGCTTCCTATTTCCATTCTTTATTGCCTCTAATACTGAATGTTCATGATTGAAGGATTCACATGGATTTTTATGACTAAGTTGTAATGGATTTTATATTATATCCCAGTTATAGCTTTTCAGTCTCCTGAACTCCAAATCCAAGAAGATCTTGTTTTCTGAGTTTTTCCTCCTTAGGCTGCTGGAAGACCTATTTTCCAAAGTAGACCTTTCATTTTCTCCTCGATTTGTTCCTCCTTCTCACTCTTACTACAACTTACTGACTAAATTTGAATTGATACCTCATTTGCAGGTGCATGTTGGTCCAATTTTTTGAGTTAAAACGATATTATCATGATCCTGCGCCCATTCAACCCCCTTTAAAATTGTTCATTGTGACACATAAATTGATGGGTACTAGGCTTACCTCTACCGCAATCCAGAGGTGACTTCTGGTGCTAACACTTGGTATTAGACTTTTGTAGAATATCCTGAACCTTTTGGAGAATGTGTTGGATCCACACAATGAATTGGGTGGCTTTGTCAGCTTCTGGTGGAGCAGGGGATGATTTGAACTAGGTGGTCACCAAGGGTAGTGCAACATCCATGAGGCCCAATGGTTGGAATCCCAACCCACCTGAAAGGGGTTGTGGCCAGTTGAGCTATGCAGGGCTCAGTTTTAGCTATGTTGAACATAGGGAAGACTCTCATCCCATGTGTGGGGGTGTTTTGAATTGTACATGTGCAGGATATGTACGATCATCTGATTGACGACCTTGGTTTGGCCATCTTTCTGGGGGTGGAAGGCAATGGATTTGGTGAGCTTGGTATCCAACAGTGACTAGAGGCTTGACCAAAATGTGTTGAGGAGACAACTGTCACAGTATGAGATAATGGTTTGTGGGATCCTAAAATGTACCCTTACTCGTTCAAAGAAGAGCTTGGCAGTGGCTTCTATTGTGATGTTCTTCTTTCATGTGGCTAGAATCACCATATTGGAAAAGTGATCAAAAACCACAAAAACACATTCATTTCCCTTCTTGGTGGATGGGAGGCCCAACATGTAGTCCATTGAGATGGATTCCCACGGCCTGTCAGGAGTAGTAAGAGGGGTGTACAAGCCCTATTTCTCTGTGGTCGGTTTGGCAATAGCACAAGCAGTGCAGGACCTGATATACTTTTCGATATCCTTTTGAAGTTTTGACCAATAGAAATGTTTATGCATCACTTCTATTGTCTTTTCGACGCCAAAGTGTCCTGATAACCAACTATAGTGAGCTTCCCAAATCAGCTCCACACACTCATTTGATGGAATGCAAAAACGGCCCAGACGACACAACAACCCATCTTGAAGATGGAAATTAGTGACCAATGAGTTGACACCCATCATTTGGTAGGTGGTTGAGAATTCAGGTTCTGTCTCATATAGATGGGGCCACCCGAAGGTCTCGTGGCTGTAAGAGTCTAGCACTGTGGTGAGTGTCATGACTAGAGGTCGGCTAAGGTAATCAACAACTCAGTTGGTACTTCCTGCTATATACTTGATGTTGAGGTGGAACTGTTGTAAGTATGTGGACCACTTTTGATGGTGATCATTCTGCAATTTTCCTTGGGTCTTCATGAACTGTAGTGGCCTGTGATCAGTGTGGATGACTTTCTCCTTCCCAAGAATATAATGTCTCCACTGGCAGCAGGATTTCAAAATGGAGTACATTTCTTTATCGTAAGTAGGGTACTTATAGGAAACATTTGATAGTCTCTAACTATGAATGCCACAAGATGGTCATGTTGAGTGAAAACTATGCCAACAACATAGTCTGAAGCATCTATCTCGATCTCAAAGGGATGTTGTAGGTCTAGTAATGAAAGTACTTTGGATGAGCACAAATGCTTCTTCAAATCATTGAAGGTTTGTTGTTGGGACATACCCCACACAAATTTTTCCTTACCTCCACCGCTGGTTACTTGGCTGAGGGCCCATGCAATATGAGAGAATCCCAACACGAACCTGAGATAGAAATTGGTGAGGCCCAAGAAGCTCCAAAGTTTAGTGAGTGTGGTTGGGGCTGGCCAGTCATGGATGACCTGGATCTTGGTTGGATCCACATGCACACCATGTCGATCAACGATGTATCCTAAGTAATGGACCTTGTCCAGGTTGAAGGAGAATTTTTCCAAGTTTGCATATAGTTTGTGTTTCCACAAGGTGTGCAAAACCTATTGAATATGTTGCAAGTGTTTATGCCCAAGTCTTGTTGTAGATGAGGATTTCATCCAGATACACCACTACAAAAATATTGGTGAAAGGTTGTAGGATATCGTCCATCATCCTCATAAAAGTTGTTGGAGCATTTTTCAAACTAAAGGGCATGACCAACCATTCAAAAAGACCTTCTTTTAACTTGAAGTTGGTATTCCATACATCTGTCTATTCTATTGGGACTTGGTGGTATCCAGACTTCATATCAATCTTACTAAAGTATTTGGCCCCCGTGAGTTGATCAAGGAGGTCGTCAATTCGGGGAATCAGGTACCATTTTCGGACTGTGATTTTATTCACGGCCTAGTAATCAATGCAGATTCGTCAGGTCTCATCTTTCTCCTGCACTAGCACGATTGGTCTCCCACAAGGCGATGAGATAGGACATATGTTCCCCTTTTGGAGTAGTTCTTGGATTTCCCTCTTGATCTTCTCATTTTCTAACAGAGGGTGGTGATAGACTGGCCCATTGGGTAGTGGTGCGCCTGGGGTCAGATCAATGGCATGCTTTACCTAGCAGTGCAGAGGGACCTCGGTAGGAGAGGATAATATATCTGAGTATTCTTCCATGACCTTATCCACTTTCTTCTGTTGTGTGGAGAGATCGGTTGCAGAGTCCTTGGATGTGGCTGTGATCTTTCAATCACTCTAAGAGTGAATCATGAAGAAGATAAATTTCCCAATCTAAGAGATGACCTTCCTAAATTGCTTGGAAGATATCAAGTAAATAACATTAGGAGGGATTGCCTCGGGTATCCTGTACAATTTCTTGTTCAAAGTAATAATAAAACTACGAGGCCTAGACTCATATACAACATGACGTTTGCATAAATAAGGTTGGACCAAAAGAACATTACAAACTTCGAGAAGAGAAACATCACATAATACCTCATCTTTGAAGGGCTTGATGTTGTATGAAAGTTGACACTATTGGTTGACGCAGAGATCGCTTCCTTGGCGGAGCCATCCAATGGTGTAGGGTTGTGGGTGTGGTGTTGTCAGTAGGGCCACCCGCTTGATGACCTCTACCAAGATGAGGTTTTTCTAGCTACTTCTATAAATGATGAAGTTCAATGGGGTGCCTTTTAACCACATCTGTGAATGGAAGAGGCACTCCCCTTCTTTTGGCTCATCTGGTTCACCAGGTTGGATCTTGGTGGTAGAAACGGTGGCACTGGGTTTCACATCAATGATCCATATTCCCCTTTTTGGTTCTGACTCAGAGTCAGAACCCGCATCTGATTTAGAGGCTTTCACTTCAGCCACTAGCGACTTCTTTGAGCATCAATCAATAGTGTTATTCCAAGGGCTCTTATCGAAGTCGCACCACTTCTCGATATCTTTCTTTGTCTTTCCAATGTCCTTATTTTCTTGCGACTTGGACCGGTTGTTTTGGTATTGTCCATATTTTATCTGTCCTTTATTCTGTGGGTTGGGGCCTCCCCTTCCTAGATTTTGTTGTGAGGGGTTCCCATGCCCAAATTTCCATGTCTTTTGTTTGAGCTTCTGCTTTATTTTGATCGCATATCGGTAGGCCGCACCCAAGGATGAGATGTCCAGAAATTACATTTTGGTCTGGATGTATCTATGCAGAGCATTGTGATACTTGAGCACCATATGTCCCTCCAAATATTTGATACCCATCTTGGTGTGCAAGGTATGGAAGATATTTGTGAACTCTGGGACTTCTTGGTCCATTTCTTGCCGCAATGTGGTCCATTTGGTATACAAGTCGTCATAACTTCTAACAGGGTAGTATTGTTCCTTAATAGCATCCTTGAAGGATTCCCAGGTGGCCACAACTGTAAATAATGAGGGTTCCTCTTTTCCCTTTCGCTCACATAAATTTTCTCACCAATATTTGACATGGGGAACGACTTTGAGGAGTGAAAAATTAATCTTTTCTTTATTCGAAAAGTTATGGACAAACAAATACCCTTCTAGTAGATTCAACCACTTTTCTACAACATCTGCATCTATCTGACCTTTAAATATAGGAATATCGAAGTTGATTTGTACCTTGAAGGGGGAGATGCCTCCTCTCGAGGAAGATGTGTCACCTGTTGGTAGTCGCTGAAGGATTTGTGCGAAACTGTCCATCATCTTGTTCCTATGTTGTGTGAGGGATTCCTCAAGAAAAGTTTTGAGAGGATCTCCTGTCCTGTCATATTTATTTTCTCCTTCCATGAGAGGTCTCTTGGGCATGCGTGAGCTTTTTTCCTCAAGAGAAACAATCTTGAGACCTAATTCTTTGTACCCTGACCTCATTGGGGACATGCATTAAGATGACAAGGAGCAGACCACTTTGATACCATTGATCTAGATTTTATGAGAAGAAAGAAATGAATATAGATTATTAAAAGATGCTTAACAAAGAATAATAGAGATACAGTACAAATGATTTTCTATTCGATAAGGAAATAAGCTGAAACTGTAAAATGCAATGGAAAACAAGCTTGTTGGAATGGTGGTGGCTTATCTTTGAGAAGAGATGTAAAGGTTGTGTTCATTCACAATAATATGATTACAATGAGGCTCAGAAGGCATTTTTACAATAAGAAAGAATGTCAAAAACTCTATACATCCAAAAACCTAACCCTAAAAGATGAAGCGCCAAAATTCATGTGGGCCCCATTTGGGTAAGTTAGTACATCAACTTCCCGGGGTCGTAACACTTGCATACGATCTCTATTTTAGGTGCACAATATCTCGTTGGAAAGGTATAGTCGAGGAGATTCATTTTGGGGGCTCAATCATAGCCTTCTGCTATCATTGAGAAGATCGATCCTGAAAAACCTTCATTTAGGCCCTCAAAATGGCCTCAGAAGTTAAAAACTACTAAAAATAGCAAATTGCCAAAATTGCCATCAAATTGTTTTGAGCGAGTTGGAAAAGGTGGGTGGCCACCGATATCCACCTGGATCAACAATTATAATTATGTATCTTCTCTTTCAAAATAATAAAACTAGATTGAATTACAATAATAAATACATACCTATAAATTAAAATTCTAGATTAAACCTTGAGCATCAGGAAGTGGAATTTTTAAAGTTTGGTTTGACAATAATATTAACTCCATGAGAATTTGTTGATACCAATCCCTCAGTTTTATCTAATGTCCTTTTCAGCTCTTTAATATTTTCTTCATATTCAACAACGAAAATTTTATTTCTAGACTTGAGTTGAAGATTTTCCATCTCTAAATCAAATGCATTTGATTGTAATATAGGCACTATGTTGTAGTATTTATCCTTCCAAAACATGGCTTTAATATTAAGATTTTACACATCTATTTCCTTAATAGATTTTTCTTGATTAGTTACAGGATCTTTTCTAAATCTTGGAGTCGATTTAGCCTTTTTCAGGATGGTTGGATTCTTCTATTTTTTCAGGCTCATCATCCATAAGAGTAATAGGTGATTTTGCATTCGATGCCTTATTGGATTTGTTTCTAAGTTTTCTTGACAATAATCTTCCATGTCTCTTGTTTTTTGAAATATTGTGATTTCTTTGAATCTTTAAATGGTTTGGAGACAGTGGTTTTAACATTTTTATGACATTGAAGAGAAGAGGAAACCTCTTTAATTTTCTCAAAGTATTTGAAGACCATTGGCTCTGGATTCAAAAACTCTTCTTCCCCTCGATTTTGATCCATGACCATTGGATCTTGATTTGAATTCAAATTAAGAGACCAACTGCATGTGACCATTGATGAAACTTTATTTGAACCTGATACCTGAGAAAAATCTATGTTATTTTCCCCTATGGAGTTTGCAGGTTCAAACCCAAGATCGAAATTTTGACTTTGACAAACTGATTTTTGGGTTTCTATGAAATTTTTCCTCTTAATGAAATCATCCCAAGAGTCATTAACCTTATTTAAATGAAATTCAACTAATATCCTAATTAGGATGTGATGAAAAAGGTTCCTCTCAGAGCTGAGGCGATCTATCTAGTAGAATTTCACCATTTTAATGAGATATTTCAATAGATAAAATGGAAAATTTAATTTGACACCCACAAAAACCATTAGCAAACAAAAGTGATAATAGAAAAGAAGGTTGTTGTGACCTTCACAAGTTAAATATTTTTGAATAATACACTTCAAAACTTTCCATTTCTTCCTAACCATAGATGTAGGCACACCTTTTGAACTGTATTTGGTTTTGGATGAGGTGAGGAACATAGACCAGGGTATCTCTTTGATTATTTTAGTCTTATACCAATGTTCTTCTTTTGCTGGTAGCTTCATAGCCCTAGAAATCATGGCATTATCAACCTGCAATAGGATATCCCCAATATTGGCAGATTGACCATCGAAATTGAGTACAAATGCTTTGGCCACCTGGAGATTTTGGCCATGAAACATCATTAGAAACTCAAACCAACCAGTCTTTTTTAGCATAGGATGGAAATCATCATTTACCTCAACCAATTCCTCGCCTTGGGGTTTGCTCCTGGAGATCAGAACCATCATAAAACTTGAAATATCAATTAGGATAGATTACAGAGTGAAATTGTAGAGTGAATTTGTGAATGCAAAGATGAAAATTGAAAACCCTAACTCAGAGTAAAATGAAAATAGCTCAAAATTTCCCAAATGACAAAACTCTAAGTAGTCTCCCTACTCATGTATTGATATGAGTATTAATGGATAGTAATGGAAATAAAGGGGAGATCATCCTCATGAAACAAAACAAATGTGCATCAAATTCCATATGGAAACTCGAAATTTGAACTTGTATAGTCATTCACATCATATGTCAGGTCGAGGACATAAATTGCATTAACAAGTTCATTATCATGATTGTTAATACATACATTGTTCATGATTTTATTTACAATCAAGGATAAATTAAAATGTCATAAGATCATTTTGATAAATTGATCACATATATATCCATAAGATAGGCTATAAAATGAATTAAATTTCAAAGGAAAATAACACTTTCAAATTCTTCATCCAAAAGATAATAATAAAAATAATAAAACTTTAGGGTCATAAATAAACATTTAATATCCTTTCAAATTATATAGTTCAAATAAAATATGACATATGAATCATGTATGAAAACAATGTAACCAATACCATTAGAGAGAAAAGATGAACATCATCAATGAACTTAAAATTGTTATAGCAAGTTTTGCCTCACCCCATGCAACTTGCTCAGAAGGCCTTTCAATTTCCCTATGCAAACTTGAAGTCTCCTTTTTCACTTCACAGAGCCAAAAAATAATATTTTTCCACATTTATGTTCCCTACCAGTTAGATAGCATGTGTATACGCACGTTGCACCACTACAACACGCATACATCAAGTTTGTTACTCAAAATTAAAAATTGTGTCAGGTTTCCATGACACGTCATGATATCCATGATCCTTGACCTTCCATATACTGGAAACGTTCCTACTTGTCCCTTCAGTTCCATTTGAAGGTTATAAATTGGGTCATATTCAAACTTTGGAAGAAGAGAGAATTCATCTTTTGAGAGAAAATATACT
The DNA here is from genome assembly GCA_009831015.1 of Picea engelmannii. Lineage (NCBI taxonomy): Eukaryota > Viridiplantae > Streptophyta > Pinopsida > Pinales > Pinaceae > Picea > Picea engelmannii. Next base: position 28,802 of record ML848087.1, on the reverse strand, counting down.
CTGGAGAAATTTTCACTTCACATTGAGTCTACATCCCTTTGTCCTTTAAAGTCTAAACACATTGTTCAACCCCCAAGCTCTTCCCTCTTTGATGGAGAACCTCGTTGTCTCTCTTATATGAGCTTTCCTTTGGTGGAGGATTGAAGTGGTGGAGGCCCAGCTGAAAGGGACTTAGTTTCTTGGTTATGAGATGTGCTGACATGGAATTTTGTCACTTATACACTTATCTTAATCATATTTTAATAAAAATACTCTTTTCTCGTCCAATTGATATATTGAAAACATTTGAAAAGTTATTCTATGGGCCTATTTGTTATGAATTTTAATGGATTATGCTATTGTATGTGATAACTTTATATATTATCACCATATGCTTCCGTATCTTGGTTGTTGAGGACAAGTTGTAGGTATAAATATTTGAGTTGTGTGATCAATGATGGTCTTCATCGAACATTCGGACGAGGTAGGATCTTTATATTGTCTCGTTAGAATTTTCATTTATATAGCATACTTTGGATTATAGTTGATTTATGTAGTCATTCCATCTGTTTTAGTTTACCCCGTGCCATAGAGTGATTTTCCTCGTAACAGAATTGGAGACCATATTGGGGATTGAATCTTCTATTTTTGAGTTTGGAGTGTTTTTCTCCTTCGATTTTTCTCGATTATCCTTAGTTTCCTTGTCGTCTGATTTCTTGACAACCTATTTGTTATAACCCTAATTTGCACCAGACATACTTACCTGGCATCATGCCATCTTAGATTCCTTCTTTTCCAAAACACTACTAAACAACTCTTCTTAAAGAACCCCTTTACAAAGGTCCACACGCCCTACTCCATTACTACATGTGTGTACATGCTAGTTGCCCCAATACAACCCGCGTGTACCTACAAAAGAAAGGAAAAAGGAAAGTTGTTGAAGAAACACATAGATTTGGGCAAGTTAACTAAACCTTTCGGCCATGCATGGCCAGTCATTTGAAAAAATACCTAGCTCCTTCTAGCCTATCAAAGAAGGGGTAAGGTTCCCATTTGAAAAGAGAAAAATCATAGTAAAGAGACTATACCCAATTGAGCATTCCCCTTGTCCCAACCTTTAGCCTTCCTTGTGCAAAGAGAAATATAGAGCAAAGAAGTTGGAGGAAAGTTGAAGAGGAGCCCAGGACCAGTTTCGAGGAGCAGTGTTGACCACATATTGTAAGTTTACTCTTGTGAAGATTAATACAAAAAGGAAAACTTTTTCCGTCCTGCCATATCATGTGTTCGGGTTGAATGTTTATTTTATGATATTGTCACAACTAACCCAGCAATTAGTATATGAAATGCATGTTCACAAAATTTTGTTTGTTCATATGTGAATGCAGGTCAGATTTGGGAGGAGGCTTTCAATCAAAGAGCGACTGAAAGAAAAGGGATTGACATCAAATGAAGGAATTAAGAAAGAGTTATTGAATCTCATTTACACCTTTGTATTGCATGAATGTGGGGTTTTGTGTTGGGAGAATAGGAAATAGTAGAGGCCTTTGAAATGGTCATCTTCTGCATGCATGATTAGAACCCTTAAATGCTATGTCCATAGGAGGGATTCCCACCCACAATAGAATTTGAAACCATATTGGAGACCTCTAGGGTTTCTGGGAATATTCTTTCTTGGGTATTTTTAAAAACTGGTTTCATTCCTTGTTTTTAAAGTTTCTGCAAAAGTCTAAGATAACAAAGATTTTGGTCTTCCATACCAGTTGTCTCTGTCTCTTTGCTTGATTGCATTTTTTTTTTACGGGACCCATAGAGGTACACATGACATATACAAGGTCTGCACGGGTGTACCCATTCCCTACCTTCACACAGCCCACGTGCACCCGATAATTGAGGAAGTGTCAGTCGCGTGTATGATTTCAGAAAATTTCCCTTAGAGAGGCAGTCATCCTCTCCCTTGTCAGAAGTAATCCTTCTCAGGGGTTTTTTGGAACTCATTCTAGTCTTTGTTGTTTGCAGTTTATAGCTTAGGTTCCACCTCAAATTGGTTTGTTCTATAAAATTTTCTTTGAATTGTTTCCTTTTTTCTATCAGAGTGAGTTTCTGAGTCTTCAAGAGGTTCTGGTCCTCAATACCAGTAGTCTCTTCCAATGCCTAATTGCTTCTCTTTTTATTTTTTGAGAGTTTCAAAAGTACACGCATCCTGAATAAGGTCTTCATGCATGTACACACACCCTGACTTTACACAGCTCGTGTGCACACGCTAGTTGTTGAACTGTCAACAACGTGTCTGTTGAGAAATTTTTATTTTAAGGAGAGGCAGTCATCCTTTTCGTTGTCAAAATTTTATCCCTCTCAAATTTTTTGGTCTCTATCATTGTGATCAGTAACTTAGGTTTGATCACAATAATAACTTTCTCTGTCATTAAGAAGTTTTCCTCAAAATTTTCCTTTTATAAGGTTTTTTAGACAAGTGTGAGAGTCCTTTTTAATCTACTTGTGTGTTGTTTTTAGAGTGACTCTTTGAGATTTGTGCTTAGGCAAGAGGTCTTCTGGGTCTTTACTTGTTCATATTTTTCCTGTTTTTCTTTGTGAGAATTCAAATAAAAACAAAATCTTGTATTTCTTTGTTTGGTTAAATAGTGTTGGTTTGCATTAGTAACCAAGAAAAGTCTTTGCTTTCATAAGTTCTTGATGGTTTACTTAGAATATAAGTAGCTCGTAGTCGAGTAAAATCCTGTTTTGAGTTTGTTGTTCAAAGATCTTAGAAATTTTTAGTTTGAAAAGTTGACTAAGAATTGAGTCAAGAAGGAGTTGTTTTGTTTCCCAGCTTTCTGTTTATGTTTTCTTTCGTCTTTCAAACATCACTAGTTTCACTTTTATAACCTTTGACTTAAGACAAGCCATAAAAATTAACGCTAAATATCAAATTAATTAGACTTTTTATGATTGTAGGGTCAACCAACTAGTTTAGGGTTAGAGCCTTGAATTAGGTTGGAGAGGAAACTCTTCAAGGCCATTAAATCAAACATTGGAGTCTAAGCTAGGGAGTTTTAAAAGTCCAGTATCGTGAAAGTTATCCAAGACCCCCCTCTAACACAGGGGCTAAACACGAGGTCGCGTGCGGAAAGGTAGTGGAGATATCCCCTCCAAAGCCGGACCAATCGTAGTGGAGAACACATATAGAGGGCTTATCTTGGGATTCCGTCGATTGCATTTGCCACGGAGCTTCGTGGGTCTAGAATCCGTTCAAAGTCATCAGTTGTCTTCCATACCACTTTCTTTCGATACCCTTGATAGGTTTCAGGGTCGATACCCTACTCATTGTGGTCTACCCGACTGTCGACTGTACCCGCATGGTGACTGTTCGCGCGTTGGCAACCTAGTTTCCTATATTTTTTAGGGACATACACAGGTGACTACGGGGGCATACCGCGGTACCTAGGATAGACATCAGGCCACGCTTTGCAAATTATACCTGGAGGGTGCTTCCATATTCGATTTGCACTTGCACCGGTAATTTGCTCTGGTGTTGGTTGTTGTAACTGTTCTTCCAACTAGTTTAGTGTTTGCTTATTTTATCTTGTTCGAACGTTTCTAGTGTGTGTTATTTTTGAATGAATAGAAATCCCTAGTGTGTCTTTTATCTTCTCACACAGTGGAGGATCACGAGCTCCACCGGTCATGAAGGCTTCTTGGCCTGCCACCGGTTACAATGGAGCCACCCCAGCCACCGCTAAGGAAAAATCTAGACCAACAAGGGTCTTTTGAAGCGATCGGGTCACAAGAAATCACACCTGACCAACCTCTGTTAAAGGACCTTTCGGAAACTTTAAAGTGGACAGTAATGGAAGTAAATCCTATCTCTTCTTCTGGGAAACCTGATATTCCCACCACAATTGTCGTCAGAGGGGGTGTTCCACCTCCTACCCCACCATCGCCAGTCCAAGACCCCACAGTCTTGACTTCCTCTACCTCGAGCAGTGGTTCGATCCTGTCTTTGGTGAAAACCACTACTCCTTTCACATAGAGTGTGACAGGCCCTCTGTTCTCATATGGGATGCCTAACACAGGTACCAGCCCTGTACTATTTTACTCCCCTTTACAGACTTTAGGTCTGGGGGCAGGGAGCTCTAACACTCCTCTGCAAGGACCCATGGGGGGCACTTTAGCTCCTTCTAATGCTATCCATTATGGGGGAGGTCATATACCTCCTTCGTCCCCTTCACTCAACAGTACCCACCAGCAATCCGCTAGGCCAATCACACACCATAGTTCACTTGGAGTAGGGAGTCAAGGACCACCTTCTCATAATATGTCGGTAGGGTCGACACCATTTTCTTTGTTCGATGAGTTTAGTAACAATTCTTTCTCGTCTGTTGCTTTCCTAACAAGGGGCAACCACAGTTATGGCCAACCTAATCCTATGCAGGGTACTATTCCTACATAGGGGACAAACCCCGGAACTTCTTCCGCATCAGGACCTTGGAATTCTTGGCAAGGATCCATTCCCTCATTAGGAATGTCGATATGGGGAAATTCTTTTCACAACCAATGGAACCTCAGACAAGGTACTATGCCTATGCCCATGGTATCAACATGGGGAAACCCTTCCCAAAGTCCTCTGAATGTAATGCATGCCCAACCATCTACGTCCTATTTTGGGAATCAACTGATGATGTCTCCTCACACGCAAAATCCGTACGCTGGTCATGGTCGTGGTTTTTACCAGAACCCCGGCTAGTAACCCAACTTTTCCTAGCAACCTGGTGCCAATCCAATTCCAGGCCCCTTTTTCCATGGTTATTAGCAACACCAAACAAAGATACCTTTCTTGGAAACCTTACATTTTCCATACTTGACAATATTGTTGAATGACCCCATCTGTCATGATCCACGTTGGCCTCCTATGCTGACGAAATTGCCTTCGGACATACCAAAGTTCAAGGCCAAGCCTAACAAAGATCCATGGGATCATGTGACCACCTTCCATCTTTGGTGCTCATCTAATTCATTGAAAGATGACTCCATACAATTGTGATTGTTTCAATGAACTCTCATTGGGAGTGTCGCAAAATGGTACATCGAGCTCGACCACTCGAGATATTCTTCCTTCAGCGAATTGGCAATGGCATTCCTAAACCATTTCCAATTACCTGTGAGATAGGACGCCGACGTAGAATTGCTGGTCAATTTTGAACAGACAAAAGAGGACCATATCTCTCACCACATCCATGAGTGGAGACACTAGAAGAGTTTGATTAAGGTACCAGTTCCACCAGCATTCCTTCTTGAGTGGTTCCTTAAGTCTTTGGTCCCACAACTATCCAAAGACATTGCAATGTCAGGAGTGTTTTCTGAAGAAGATGCCATCATGAGAGTGTTACCCATGATTTTGGTTATCATGATGATGTATTAATGATGGTGTACTCAGGCTCTTCATAAGAACTTTCTCCTGAGAAAAGTTACTTTCTTCTATTTCCAGAAATATCATTTTTGAAGGAGGTTCACAGGCTACCAGTATATTTTCCTGCGAGAATGTATGATTCTCGCAGGCTTCCTTAAGCTAGGGTGCAAGAATTTCGCATTGTGTTGAACTGCTAGGGTGCGAACTCTTTCTAAAGCAAGGAAAAAAATGAATTCTTGAAGTTTCTAGAAGGGAATATTCTAGAAGGATGAGATGGCATTCGAATGGTTATCCTAGTACTAGATTCCCTGATATTTTGGGATCATTCTCATCCAAGTAACTAATTCATTCTCTCCTATAAATTGAGGGAATTCTCATGGAAAAGGTTACCCCCTCAACTCACATTTCAAATCCAAGTTGTTGTCTCTGACAAGAACATCTGCTGAAATGTTATCGACGAGGGTGCCTCGATGTGTGTTATGTCTCTTGCTTGTTGGAAAGCCATTGGCTCTCCTCCTTTGAATGAATCCCAGAACACTCTTAAAGCCTTGAATGGATCTAGTTTTAAGCCTTACGGTGTTCTCCCTTCGTTTCCTATCACATTAGAAGGTAAAATGGTCCAAGTTGAAGTCGAAGTCTTCGATGCTCCCCTTGATTATAATCTTCTACTTGGCCGCAGCTGGATCGATTCCATGCGCACTGTTGTGTCAACACTTTTTCGTGTAGTACGTTT
>ML848087.1:0-13593 GCA_009831015.1 Picea engelmannii | reverse complement strand
GCCAAAATTTTATAAAAAATATATAAAATCCTTAGAAATTTGAATATTATTACAAAAATATCGCCAAACATTTATAGTTGGCATATGAAGGATTAGTAAGATTCGCCAAGGTTTCTACATTTTAAAATAAATTTCCATCCTTACAATCATCCCTGGTTTTTCCTGATGCACCACGATCCATACTTGATAAAACCAAACCGAGAGCTGGACCACATGCCGATGTTATTGTAGGTTCAACACAAACTAAGCCCGCTGAACAACTGACAAAACAAATGCAACAATTGTCTATACAACATACAAAGACCATCCAAACTACTATTTTGATTTCTCCCCCTACCAAAATGTCGGATGTACATAGTGTGCAATCGAAAAATCCAAAATCCACCCAACAACCTGATGAAAAGAAAAAACAATGAAAGAAGGGTAAGGGGGATAAGAAACCCACTAATAATGTTGGCGGGGGCAACATTGAAAAATGGAAGGTGAAGTATCTGTGTAACTTGTGCGCAGAGGACCACTCGACCCTCCAGTGCCCTCGGCTTGCAGAGGCCCAAAATTTTGTGTCATAGCAACAACCTGCTATGTTAACGAATCCATTCCAACATGGGAAAAAACTAACCCAAGACTCTACAAGCGCAGAAGGGGGCAGTCAAGGACCCTCTCCGTCTTCAAACAATCCAGCATCCACGAATGTGTATATGATGAAAGGTGATGCTTTTATATCGACTAGATCACATGACTATAGTAAGCCAAGAACCTCTGAGAAAGGCAAAGAAGTTGAAATCCCATCTCTTCCTCTCCAGATTGAGAAGAATTTGGGTGAAACAATGACACGCATCCCAAAAGGTGCATTCAAGAAAGCTTCTCACAACCCAAATGAAAGGGTCTCCTAGAACTATTCTGTGGTGGAGGATTTATCTCAAACCCCTTGTGTGATGTCCTCTTTGGATGTCCTTCGGAGCTGGCTTCCCAGAGGAAAGATTTGTTAGTCGCTTTAAGATCTTTCGAGACATGTAATCTAGGAACAATCATGTTGGATACAACCAACTTAAAACCTTGTCTCCCTTACCATGTAGCATTTCTGATAGTAGTGGCTTTCCCCATGAAAACGTTTACTCGAAACATTTTCTGCATGGTGGTTGATAAGGGCACCTCGACATGCATCATGTTGTTGGCATGTTGGAAGGCCATTGGCCAGCCCATTTTGTCTCTGTCACCTACTCTTCTTACTGCTTTTGACAGTCGTTCATTTTGAAAACATGGCATCATCCCCTCTTTTCCCGTGCAGTTAGGAGGGAAGACCGTGTGCGTTGAAGTAGAAGTAGTCAATGCATCCCTCGACTACAATATCTTGTTAGGTGGGAGTTGGACCTATTCTATGCAATCAGTGGTTGCTACATTTTTCTGGGTCTTGTTGTTTACACATGAGGGTCAGATCTTGACCATTGATCAATTGTCTTTCTCTAGACTTGACCCTTCATTGGGGGCATCCATTATCCCAATGATTGACAATCCCCAACCGGGTGTCGTTAACGTAGGGTTTGGTTTGTGCCCATCTTTGATCAGTACTTTCGATTACCCGCCTCCTCAAGACGATGTTAAGTTTGTATCATACCACCATAAGGTTGAGATTTTCCAAGTTTCTTTGTTTCGCATGGCTTACTTCAACGATCCATGGATTCTTCCTTCCCCATCGGCCACGATGGAAGGGACAGGGTACCATGGTATGTCCATGCCCTTGTTTGTGGCAGAGGCAACATACTCTTTAGTCCAACAATCTTCAGTCGACACAGATCTGACTCCTGCACAAGAGTTAGATCCGATCCCAAAGCCTATTTGGGCTCAAGGTTCCCTCGTTGGTACCGATTCGTTAGACTTAGTCTTTCCCTCAGATGAAGCAATCATTAAAGCAATGACTAGTCTAGACAAACCCTAGGACGATCTCCATCAACAATCATACTTCCTCCCAGATTTAAGCAGAATCGAAGCAGGGGAATTCACTTTGACTATGACTGGAGATAGGCCTTGTCCTATCAATCCCTTGGCTACACATGAATTTTATGCTAAGGGTAATATGGAAACTATCGCTGAAACTATACCGATTAATATATCCAGAACCCTTGGCATCATGGAGAATGTTTTTTTCGGAGCTGACTATTCCCCCGAAGAGATTCAAAACTACACAGACTTAATTAAATAATTCTGCATTGTTTTTACTTGGTCTTATGAGGAAATTCCAGGCATTGATCCAAAAATACTTGAACATGAAATCACAACTTATCCAGATGCCAAGCCAGTTCAGCAAAAGATTTGTCCAGTCAATCCCAAGAAAGAAGCAACCATTAAGATTGAAGTCGAGAAATTTCTCAAAGACGGTTTTATCTATCCTATCCATTTGACCCAATGGGTGTCAACTCCTGTGTCAGTCAACAAGAAACAGGGCACGATTCACGTATGTATGGAATTTCATGATTTGAAAAAGGCCTATCTAAAAGATAATTTTCCCACACCATTCATTGACCAGATAGTCGATGAATGTGTAGGTTGCGAGGCCTTTTCTTTCATGGATGATTTTTTGGGATAGAATCAGATACAAATCAAACCCAAAGACCAACACAAAACTGCATTCATTTGTCCATGGGGTACATTTGCCTATCATAAGACTCCTTTTGGTCTCAAAAGTGTTAGAGCTACCTTCCAGTGGGCCATGTCTTTTTCTTTCCATGATATCGAGCATATAGTCGAAGCCTATTTAGATGATTTAGCATCACGATCTCGCAAGAGAATGGATCATCCCACACACCTCTGACTCATCTTTGAGTGATGTCGCCACTTATGGATTCACTTGAATCCAAACAAATGCAGTTTTTTCATAACATCATGACGTTTGTTAGGTTTCATAGTGTTAACAACAGGGATCATGGTCGATCCTCTCAAGGTTGAGGCAATAGTTCAGTTTCCTCCCCCACGCATAATCCTTCAACTTCATAGTCTACAAGGAAAGGAGAACTTTTTGAGGCGTTTCATCGCCAACTACGTCGAGATCACAAAGGGATTTATGCGCTTACTAAAGAAATACATTCCTTTTCATTGGGACAATGTCGCTCAACACTCCTTCGCAGCATTGAATCATGCCCTCACAACTGGCCCTCTGCTTCGGCCACCCAATTACAACAAATATTTCTTATTATACTTGGCTGTAGCAGAGTCAACCATCGACATGGTCTTAGTTCAGGAAGATGATTTTCTCTCAGAATATGTGATCTATTACCTGAGTCGAGGTCTCATCGGACTGGAACTCAATTATTCTCATATCGAAAAACTTGCGTTGGCAACAGTTCATGTTGTCCAACGGTTCCGTCATTATGTTTTTTTTCGCAAGACCACTTTCATTTTCGTTGTGAATCCATTTCAATATGTGTTGACACAATGGGTAATAGGAAGAAATATCAGTAGATGGATAGTCTTCCTCCAGGAATTTGACTTAGATTTTGTTTCAACGAAATCCAAAAAGTCACTGGTCTTCGTGGAACTTATCTCAGAACTTCCGGTCGAGTCAGGTGATGTTGTGCCCGAAGAATCACCTATCCGAGGAGATATGTTTCTGATAGCATCTTCAGACCCCTGGTATGGAGATATTCTTTTCCATCTCTAGACTTTGAAGTGCCCCACCTCTGCTTATCATGATGAACGTCACTGTATACGTCATCAGGCCAAGAATTATCTCATCCTCAAGGACACTCTCTATCTTCGAGGGGTAGATTGCATTCTTCTTCGATGCCTCACTCATGAAGAAGCGAAAATCATGCTTAAAAATTGCCATACTGGAGCATGTGGCAGTCATTTGTCTGGGTTGGAAACAACCCAAAAAAATTTACAAGCCGGTTACTTCTAGCCAACACTAATCAAAGATTATATTGAATCGGTCAAGAAGTGCCACCCATGTCATATCTTCTCTCAGAAGATGAGGGCACATCCTGCTCCCATGTTTCATGTCATCACAGTTGGTCCCTTCACCAAGTGGGGGATTGATTACACTACATGCAACCCTACTTCAGCAAGGGGGCACCGTTATATCATTGTAGCCATAGACTACTTCATGAAGTGGGTCGAAGCTATGCCAACGTTTAAAGATGATGGAGAGACTGAAACTCTATTTTTGTTCAACCAGATAATCGCAAGGTTCGGTGTCCCGAGAGAGATTGTCACTGATCATGGCAGTCACTTTTAGAACCAAATGATGACCGAATTAACATCAAAGCTTGGGTTGCGGCAAGAACATTTGTCACCCTACTACCCCCAAGAAAATGGTCAGGTGGAAGCTGTAAATAAATCTCTTAAGACCATCCTACAACGAACGATCAATATGGCCAAGTCAAATTGTAATTTCATTTTATACTCAGCATTATGGGCTTATCGAATGTCTATTAAGATTGCAACCGGTTTCTCACCTTCTCAACTCATTTACGGGCTGGAAGTAGTCTTGCCTATAGAATGTTAGATCCTATCCCTAAAGTTGGCATTGCGGTTTCTACCAGACACTTCTCCACTTGAAGAGAAGTTATTATACCTCAAGTAGCTTAATGAGTAGTGTTGTGATGCGGCCCTAGCCAACAAGGCTCACAAACAAAAATTCAAGTGTCAGTATGATCGGTCTATTCGTCCTTGGATTTTCTCTAAAGGCAACCTTGTCCTAGTCTATGACCAAGATAAGGACTCCCTGGGGGCAGGCAAATTCAAACACATGTGGTTCGGACCTTTCATCATAAAAGATATTCTAAAAAAGGGCGCTTATCGTCTAGTAGAATTTGAGGGAAATGATTTGGCGGAGCCTAGAAATGGGCTCTACCTCAAGAAGTATTACTCATAGGTAGGTCACCTTGGGTAACTCTTTGTAACATATGTATAGTATTTCTACTATTACTTTATGGTTTCTTTTGGTTTTATGGACGTGTCATTTTTTATGTTATCTTTTGTCACTGTGGTATATTTCAAGTGAATCAGAGGTGTTCGTTGGGTACGTAGATGGTGCTATATAGCACACTCGGAGGCTTGCCTCTGCAGCTTGGGTAATTTTTACATCTCAGGGCCAGTTATTATCTTCACGAGGTATATGTTTAGGCGACACCACAAACAATGTCGCCAAATATAGTGCAGTTATTGAGTTACTTTGTGATGCCCTATCATTTGGTATCTCTCATCTTCAAGTCTATTTAGACACTTGGTTGGTTGTGTCTCAGTTAAATAGAGTCTACCATGTTCATGATCCAACTTTACACCAACGATTCCTTAGGGTACATCTCTTAGAATGAAGCTTTGATTATATCACATATTTTCATGTTCATAGGAGATTAAACCAAGTTACAGATACTCTAGCTAATTAAATCTTAGACTACCATCTCGTACACATATAAAAATAGACACACATAAACATGTAAATACATTTTTAAAGGAAAATATGATCCATAAGACATAAAAAGACATAAAAAATCATATATAATATCATAATCATCAGAGTACATAGGTGGACGCAAGCACCTCAAAAATATGACCAGTAATGAGTCATGGAGCTTACGCCCTCAAAACATATATACAAGTAGTGCTCTCAGCACATGAAAAGTCTAGACTAACTAATGTCAGGGCCTGTGGGCCTTGTTGTAATGATCAACATCATTTTCCAAACGCCAAAACAGTCAGACCCACGTATGTGGTGCCCCCACTACATGAGGCTACATAGATGGTGGCAGATCTTCAATCTCTACCATAGGGACTATATGAGTGAGCGAGGTAAAATTTCTCTCAACTTGTCTCAAAACCCTCTCATCCTCACCGGATGGAAGCTCTCCTGCTATTACTGGTCCCCCTGTGGCGGCAGGTGCGGCCCCTGGCCAAGGATGACACTTGTTCCTCGCATAATCTACAGGTTGCATTGGTCCCACATCTGAACATAATAGACACATATATGTCAAATACTCTGGTATAAAAAAATGATATATATAAAAACAACATAAAAATTACATATGTTTCAAAAAAAAAAAAATGATGCAAACTTACCCATCTCTCCTCACTCCTCACCAAGAAGTATCGGTATCTCAGGGTCTCTCGAAAAGTCAATCCCAGCATAAGGGTAATCCTCTATGACTAGGATCTGTCATGACAACCAAGCAAAAAAGTTGTCATCAAAGGACTCATTGGTCTTTCCTCCCCCCTGTTGTGGCAGTAGCACTGCCCATATGCATATCGAAGGAAGAGAAGCATGATGCCCCCATACCACCTCTTAAGGACTGAAATTGAGCACTCTTTCAAAGAAGAAAGAGAAAAATATATGTCCTCGGTCATTGGCACCAGCGACTGCCCCTCCAGCATAAAGGCCTCTGTGTCAGGATGCCAATAATCAACCAAGGCATTCAGTATCCTAGGTTGTGTTCACATAAAAGGACATAGGAAGAATTTTAGCATCCCACATTGCATTAAGGAAACAATAGCATTGGGGTCTTCCCCAACCAATGCACTAATCTCCTCATTCTCTCTTTCCCTCCAGTGAACATACATCCTGCAAAAAACCAAGTTTAGGAGGGTTAACCCTTTCTTCTTAAAAAAAAATCCATTAAATAAAAGGTCCACGCGGGCTGTAATGATGACAGTCGTGTGTACACGCATGTAGTTTTTTCTATGCTCGAGTGTACACACGGCTTGTCATTGGACAGCCCGCGTGGAACTAGGGCCAACCTTTTAAGGGTCGACGTGTAAGTTTTAAACCTACAAAGTAAAGCAATGCATATAGATTCTTAAGCAAGACAGAAATTAATCAATGGCTCATACACAGAGTACACAGAGATTTTATACCGAAAAACCTCAACCGAGAAAACCTTTCTTATTTTCATTATATCAAATTTCACCATTCACCATACAATATATACAATGGTTTTAGGTATTTCATATATACCAAAACCCTAATCCCTTAATCCAGGATTAATTTACAAATCTGCTAAAAATAGCAAAAAACCGCCCAAAAAAAATTTGGGGGGCACTGCCCCGAACGTTATGCGTAACCAGGGGGGGGCATACCTACCCCCCNGGACCCCCCTAGTAAAGAAACCAACACACATGGCAGATCTCTAGTGGTAGGGATCGTTAGACACAGTTGTCATATCTGACGCACCCACACACACACCCATGCAAAGAATATAACACATACCCAACACGACACCCCCCAAAACTTGAAACTAAAAGAATAAATAAAGATTTAAATTGCAAGAGGAGAGAGTTTATACTTACTTGGTCCAAGCATATGGTTATTTCGTCCATCAAAGCTCCCAGAATCAATTCTTTTCACAAAGGAGCAGTTTTGTCTTTTAATCAATTTATGAATTAACAATGGTGATAATGAGCTGTCAACTTCTATTTATAGAGGTTTTTTGGCCCCTTTTGGTCAATTTTCGGATCCTTTTGTCATTTTTTCTAAACTAAAAATCATTTAAGGTGGTTCAGTATTGTTCTTGGGATGATCAAGGGAGGTATTCCTTTGGGTATTTGGAAAATGTTTTGAGATTTGGGTGTTTTGACGGTCCTTTGGTAAAAAGTAATTTTTTTTTCCCCAGCTCGTTGCATTTAAGTCAGGATTCCATCCCTACTTTTTTCATCTCATTGTCTTTTCCGCTTTTCCATAGGATTGATCCCACTGAGTTGTGACATAGATCCCTCATCACTGCTTTAGAAGTGTTGTAATTTGATGGTAGAGCCTACCATAACATGGATGACCTAGGTACATCTTGGTTGCATGATGATGTCCATGTTGTTTCTAATGACTATAGGCTTGGGAGTCCTCTATATATTTTCCCTGATTAGGAGTTCAAGCCTCATTTGCATGATTCCTTATCACTCTTGACCTCACCCTTCGGACTCCTCAAAACATAACGGGTCTTCTTTTAAGCCCTTTTCAGACCCTCTAAACATGAAAAGATTGTTGAGAGATCTTGTGGCCTTTCACGCTCGCTAAACTGGAATTTGAAGTCACATCTATATGGCGGTAGTTTACCCATTTTCCAGTCTGAACGATCAACTGTACAAACAAAGGTATACTCTAGAAGCCTTGTTTCTCTAGAAGAGTATTCTCAGGTGTGATTTTAACCCTTTTTCAGGCCTGAGGGACTCAATTTACGAAAAAGGAACCCCCACAGAGTCCATAGTTAAGCTCTTTTCAGACTCCCTAAAATTGAAAAGATCGTCGAGTGACATTATTATTTCACACTCGTTAAAATGGTCCAGAAGAACATTCCTGATGGAGTCCATAGTTAATCTTTTTTTAGACTCCTTAAAAATGAAAAAATTGTCGAGTGACCTTGTCTTTATCACACTCATTAAAATGGTTTTGAATAGACGTCTGGTCAGTGCTAGTTTACCCCTTTTTCGAGCTGTCTAGACTATCTTTGAAAAAGGTGCCCCAACGGAGTCTCCTTTTACGTTTTTTTAGACTCTCTAAATATGAAAAACTGCCAAGCTTACCTTCTTTGGGCTCGTTAAAGTTACATCGAACGACATTACCATTATGTGTTTTGTTAACCACGTTTGCATACCTGCGTCTTTGGCCTAATGTTGGCTCCATGTTGCTCTCAACTGAACCAACTTAAGCATGCCTTATATGCAAGCCCTGTCCAACTTTTCCTTTGCATCATGACACCTTTGGCCCTAGGAGGGATTTTTTCGAGTGTCTTTGCTTTGAACATCAGTCTTGTCCTTGTGCCTAGAACTAGTATGTTTGTGACACTTGTTCCTCCTTTTTAATGTAGCATTCTTTTATTCTTTTTCCACAATTATTGAAAAAGACAAAACAAAAAAGAAAAAAAATCAAATATACCCCAAAACGAGGAAGGGAAAAGTGTTTTCTTTGTATTGGCAACACAATGAGTTGCCCTTGGATAAATCACATCCTTCCGTTTGTCCGTCAAGCCCTGGGATTTAATATGACCTTAGGAATTTTTTCTCACTACATAGATTTGTGTCCTCCTCCATTTGGTTATTCTTTGAAACATAAGCAAAGTTTGCGTCGTCTCCTGCCTCGTGAACTTATGTTAATGCCATGTTGCCTGAGTCTCATCATTTATCATGCTATTGTCCAAGGGATTTTTTTACCAAGCCTGATTTGGCCCCTCTGCAGTTTGTCTCTTGCCCTCATACCCGACCATCCCAAAAGTCCAATTAAGTCTTTGTTCGAAATCAATGAAGCCTTCAGTCTGATCATCAAGATTCTCTAGTCCATGACCGACGAGTCGTCGAAGACCTCTGGGTAGCGAAGTTGTACACTCATATTACACTCCTACCCGAGTTTTGAATATTTTGAAGTTGTTTCTCAAGCTCTGAAGCCCTCATCTCCAGCCATCATGGATACTATACATGTATATCTTTTGATTTTGAGATGTATATCCCCTGTGTATTTCTCACGGTTGCACTTTATATAGTTATATGACATGGATATACAGTGTATTTGATTGGTAACCATGATTTTATTTCATCCCGAGCATGGGTATGTCTGCCTCGATGAGACAATTTTTTACTTTGTAGATGGCACCTCCCAAATTCTGGTCTGTGGACTCACCGGTTTGGTATGATAAAGATTGATAATGTATTTCGGCCATCAGATGCTCTTCTGACCTCACACATTAGGGGGCATTTGTTATAACCCTAATTTGCACCAGACATACTTACTTGGCATCGGGCCATCTCAGATTCCTTCTTTGCCAAAACACTACTGAACAACTCTTCTTAAAAACCCCCTTTACAAATGCCCATGTGCCTTGCTCCATTACTGCACACATGCACACACTAGCTGCCCCAATACAACCCGCGTGTACCTAAAAAATCATGGAAAAAGGAAAGTTGTTGACGAAACACGCAGCTTTGGGAAAGTTAACTAAAAATTTCAGCCATGCATGGCCAGTCATTTGACCAAATACCTAGCTCCTTCTACCCTATAAAAGAAGGGGTAAGGTTCCCATTTGAAAAGAGAAAAATCATAGTAAATAGACTATACCCAATTGAGCATTCCCCTTGTCCCAACCTTTAGCCTTCCTTGGGAAAAGAGAAATATAGAGCAAAGTAGTTGGAGGACAGTTGAAGAGGAGCCCAGGACCAGTTTCGAGGAGCAGTGCCAATCACATATTGTAAGTTTACTCTTGTGAAGATTGATACAAAAAGAAATACTTTTCCCATCCTGCCATATCATGTGTTCGAGTTGAATGTTTATTTTGTGATGTTGTCACAACTAACCCAGCAATTAGTATATTAAATGCACGTTCGCAGCATTTTGTTTGTTCATATGTGAATGCGGGTCAGCTTTGGGAGGAGGCTTGCAATCAAAGAGCAAGTGAAAGGAAAGGGATCAACATCAAACAAATGACTTAAGGTAAAGTTACCGAATCTCATTTACACCTTTGTATTGCATGAATGTGAGGTTTTGTGTTGGGAGAATAGGAAAGAGTAGAGGCCTTTGAAATGGTCATCTTCTACATGCATGATTAGAACCCTTAAATGCTAAGTCCATAGGAGGGATTCCCACCCACAACACTATTTTTACTTTAAATCTAAGTTTCTTGGCTTAAACCTTTCCTAGGAAGTCTTTTAATACATATATGCAGGTTTTCCCTTGACAGACGCATACATACATGAGTTGTCCTTCTAAAGGGAGCTTACATACGTGAGTTTTTCTAAAATGGTCTCATACATCAACTTTTTAAGCTTATTGGTTGAGTTTAGTGTTTGTTGGGTGAGTTTTGATGGTTGTTGAGTCTTCTTGGGTATCTTTCCTAATTGTTGAGTGCTTGCAAAGTGATAGGAAACCTTTTTATTGTTGAATTTTCAGGCAGTTTTATTTCTCATCATATTTTTCATTGATTGTCCTTGCATCTTGTTTTGAGTGTTTTCTTCATGGTATCCTGCTTGGCTTGTCTATGTTTTCTTGCAGTAGGGTATGCACATCAAGTTGTTATTCAGTCCTTGCATTTTCATTTCTTTATATTGAAAATACAAAAATATACATTTTGCATTTTGCATTTTGGCATTTGCTCTTTTGGTTGTTTAGTATTGATCTTGACATATATGGAAAGATTGCATCTTATTGAAATTGCAGAGTTGAATTGAAAGTTTCATTTTTGAAAGCTTATCATATTTTGAGAATTTAAGATTAGGACTTAGCATTATATTCATATTCATTTCTTTGATTTTTTTAGTCATAACATCATCAGTTTAACGACCACATCTTTTGAGTAAACAAAGCCATTTAAAGTAATGTTGATTAATTAAAATCGATTAGAAATGATTTTATTTTTTAGAGTACACAAACAAGCATAGGATGTAGGGCCTTGGAATAGGATTTTATGAGTAAACTTCTCTAAGGATATTTGTTGTAGGAAAAACTCCCTACGGACAGGTAGATTGCCTCAAAGAGATAGACCCTAAACTCTAAGACAGAAAGTGCTTAACGTGGACACTGACTTCCTTTCAAATCTATACAAACTAATACATGAGAAGGAAGGAGAATAGAGGGTACCTTTTTATCGACGTTTGTCCCTGCACGCTCTGAGTTGATCTCCAATCTTTCGCTCCTCGTTGAGTCCTGTAGACAAACAAAGTACGACCACTTCCTACTCTATTGATATTAGCTTGAAAACAGTTTTATCTATCAATGATAAGTCCATGTAAGATCAGACACAAACTAGAAAGAAACAGGCCAAGCGTGTCATATTAATGAGAATAACGACAACAATACTTACAATCATAGATGCGAATGCGACAGCTTCGTCAAGTCCCCTTCGTCTAACCCTTTCTCAAAAGATCCACAACCTGGGTGAAAGAGGCTTCACTGATCACTTCTCCTTTGACTGACTGTGTGTTTCCTATGAGATCATAGGTTTCATGCTAGCAATTCTTCCCCAAAATATCTCTGTTTCGGCACCACTTATGAGATCATAAGTTTGTGTGATTCTCCTTTTCCAGTCCCCTTTCACCATTAGAAATCTTTCTTATATAGCCTTGGAGAGGCTCAACAACTTGAGATATCCTTGGGGAAGTTGAGGATTTTCCTCCTTCAGTTGAGGATATGCCCTAATATCATGGTTGGACTAGGGATTTGAATCCAACTGCCTTCCAAGAATGAAAGGATCCTTCCCCCATTCATCTCAACAACTTAACTATTGCCCAGAATAGGTAGTGCTCCCTCAAAAGGACCATCAGAGCATTGTAACACTCCCTAGTAGGCTTTAGGGGGGCGCCAGCACTCTCAAAATATATAGCGCTCCCTCAAAAGGGCCAGAGGAGCTTTATAACGCTCCCAGACAGTGTAAGGGGGAGAGTTGGCGCTCCCAGAAGAGGTATAGGGGAGTGCTCTCCTCCAAAAGATAGTTTTTTTAGTGTTTTCAGATGGCAAAAGGTTTGCAAGCCTACTAACTCATTTCTCCTCTTCCAAATCAAATGTTTGAGGTTTTTTAAGTGTCCTCCTCATGTCGTTATAGGCACAACATAAGCATCATGGAAGTATGCTTTCCTTGACACACTTGCGACACTTGTGAGCAACATGCGACACTTGCGACCTTGTGAGCAAAATGTGACACTTGTGACCTTTGTAATGACGAAACTTGCGACACTATCAAAGTGAGTATTTTTTATGTGTAACAGATTGCCCCCCAAAGTATGAAGTTAGAAGATAGGAACTGATAACTGAAATACTTTGTAGACTTTCAAGAAAGGGTATAGACGCAGAGAACCTAACAAAAGCTGCACACAAACACCCAACAAATATTATGACATGTTTCAAACCTAAGGTAGGCATACCTATGCTTAGGTGATCAAGACTTGCAAGATATGGCCGCCATAAAATACACTGCGGATCCATAATTGTATGGATAAAAAGGTATAGCCACTGAAAATACATTGTGGATCTATACTCTTATGACATTAACTGATCGTAGCCATGAACAATACACAGTGGATCTATGAGATGAAAAGACATAGCCACGACCAATACAAAGTGGATCTATGTAACAGTATATGTGTCATTGTTCAAAAGAAACTCCATCGCAACCTAGGAAAAGTACATATCAAAGTGATCACTCAACCCAGGGTCTTCTTACTAATCCCGATGTAGTACGAATCTAACCATGTGAATAGATGTCTTGATGTCGAACATGGAAGAAACCACTTGATTACCAGTCAATGATGTAAACCGTTAACAAGTGCGAGGGAGATCACCATTAATGTCAATGATTCCCAAGGTACCCTAGTACATTCCAGCGAATGTGAATAGATGAGCTGAGGTCGAACATCCATGGAATCATTCGATCAGAGGTCAATGATGTAAACCCACTATCGAATGTGAGGAGGCCTGCCATTGAGGCATGCAGGTCCCAAAGTACTAACTGGTTTCTAAGTCTAGTCCCTGGATAATGTGTTGAAGTCGACAAGAATAGACTCATCGAAGGAGGGCCTTGATGTATCCCCCATCAACGACACGAAACGAACATAGAGATGTAATTGGTAGATCAAATGAACATGGACTGACATGGGTATTGAGACAAGATATTTGTGATGGATGACTCTCGA
>ML848086.1:6823-21706 GCA_009831015.1 Picea engelmannii | reverse complement strand
GAGGGGGGGGGGGGTCCAGAATTTGTTGTCCACCGTTGATATAAGCACCGCTAGATCAACTGTTGATCTTAGCGCGCTCTTTATTCACCATATCAGACCCCCCCTCCTCCGTTAAAGGTAGAACGATCGAGGGGTTCTGAAATTCGCCATCCACCATTGATCTACGTGCCGCTAGATCAATCATTGATCTTAGCATGCTCTTTATTATGTGGGCACAAACCAACATGTGCAACGCAAACTTAGGATATTGCTCCTTTTGTGGGTTTTTCGCTGCTCCCTTTTGATTTTTGTCACCAAGTGGTTAGGAAACATAACTCAAACATCAAAATCATGGATTTTTATTGAAGATCAAGCATATTTATTGAAGGAAAAACTAGTTGGCCTATGTCCTATCCTACCTAAGTACACATTTATCCCATATTAAACTGTTGGACTAATAAATTCCTCTACCTGGGGCCATTTGACCAAGTTTAAGCAGTTTGGTCAAATTTATTCACTAACTATCCTAACTACCTGGCTAAGATTAAACAGTTTAGCCAGGCTTATTCACTAAACCTATCAACATAAATTCAAAGAGACTTAACCATGATTAAACTGTATGGATCAAGTCATTGTTATTGCATGGGGATTTTATCCATTTTATTTTATGCCCTCTTTTATTCTTTTACTTTTTCTTTCTTTTCTTTTCTTTTCTTTTTCTTTCTTTCTTTTCTTTTTTAAAATAATTTGCAGGAATGAAATATTATTTGCAAGACAACATACATCAATAGTGAAATTTTTTCCAGTCACCAAATGATCCTATAAATTATTGGGTTATAACACTTGGCTTCTTCAAGCACACATGAAGATCACGAGGCATGGTTGGTTGACTTGGGTGCATCCTTTAATATGACTCCCTACAGGGAGTGGTTCTGTGAAGATGAAAGGTATGATGGAGGTAATGTTTTCCTAGGTGATGAATCAACAACCAGAATCATAGGACAAGGAAAAGTCAAGTTGAGGCTCATAGATGGAAGGATTATAAAACTTCTCGATGTTCTTCACATCCCAGGATTGGCCAGAAATTTGATTTCTGTAAGCAAAATGGACGATGCAGGGGTAAAAACGATATTTGAAAAATAAAACTGCAGGATGGTTCAAGGAGGAATGGTGTTGTTGAAGGGAGTTTGGATTGGAACTATGTATAAGTTGCAAGGAAGCACTATTAGTGATGGGTGTAATAGTTCCATTGTTCTTGATATTGGAGCAGAACAAGAAAAAACTCCTATAGGCTCTATAAAAAAGGTTATGCTGCTGCATCAAAGACTGGGACATATTGGAGAGAAGAGTCTTCGACTACTACACGGTAAAGGTATGGTTGAAGGTATGTCTAACTACTCTCTGGATTTTGATTTCTGTGAACATTGTGTATATGGGAAGCATAATCGGTTAAGATTTCCTTCTAGTTCAATGAGGGCAGAGGAATTTTACAAATAGTGCACAATGATGTGTTTGTACCTGTGCAGTTCCATCATTGGGAAAATATATGTACTATGTATCATTTATAGATTACTTCTTGAGGAATAATTGGATATATTTCCTCATAAAGAAATCTGAATTCTTTGACAGGTTAAAGAGTTTAAGGCTCTTGTTGAGAATCAAACATAGAAAATAATTAAGGTATAGCAAGGTAGAAGACTACTCCATATACACCTTAGCAGAATGGAGTTTCATAAAGGATGATCAAGATGCTAATGTAAAAAGCAAGGTGCATGCTCAATGGTGTCGGGTAAGGGAAAGAATTCTAGGCAGAGGCAGTGGGTACTGCATGTTATCTAGTCAACAAATTACCCTCATCAGCACTAGATGACAAGACTCCACAAGAGGTATGGACTGGTAAGAAACCTTCTCTCACATATCTCAAGGTATTTGGTTGTGAGGCCTATGTTCATATTCCCAAGAATACGCGAGTAAGCTAGATAAGAAGGCTGCAAAGTGTATCCTTATTGGGTATAAATATGGTCTTAAGGGTTATAAGCTTTGGAACCTAGAAACTAAGAAGGTTGTGTATAGTCAAGATGTGGTATTTAGAGAAATGAAGGATGTTGTCAAACAAGAAGTCCTACCAGGTAAGGAAGAACCAGAAAACATAGAGTTTGAGCCAAAGGATGATGAATTTGAATCTATAGAAGAACCTGAATATGAAGAAGAAGTTCCTCATACTCTAGTATTGAGGAGATCAGTGTGGGAAAAAAGGCTACCGGAAAGGTATACTTCATCTAATTTACATTCAAATTTTTCTTTGTCTATTACTAATGATGATCCTAGAACTATTAGGGAGGCAATGGATTTAGATGATGGAAAACTATGGAAAAAGGCCATGGTTGAAGAAATGGAATCCATGGATAAGAATGAGGGTTGGGATCAAGTGGATTTGCCGACTAGAAGAAATCACATTGGAAACAAATGGGTATTTAAAAGGAAGCTGAATGTAGAAGGAAAAGTGGAGAAATACAAAGCTGGGTTAGTAGCAAGGGTTATTCCCAGGTTGAGGGAATTGATTTTGGTGAGATTTTTTCTTTTGTTTCCAAGTTAACA
The DNA here is from genome assembly GCA_009831015.1 of Picea engelmannii. Taxonomy (NCBI): domain Eukaryota; kingdom Viridiplantae; phylum Streptophyta; class Pinopsida; order Pinales; family Pinaceae; genus Picea; species Picea engelmannii. The sequence goes on along the minus strand of ML848086.1, from coordinate 19,129 downwards.
TCTATTAGATTTTTGTTATCTGTTTCTCCTGCGTTTTATTTTGAAGTAGAACAGATGAATGTGAAGACAACATTTCTACATGGGGATATGGAAGAATAAATATATATGAAGCAACCATAAGCCTTTGTTGTGAAGGGAAAGAAGGAGATGGTATGCAAGATGAAAACGTCCCTATATTGTTTAAAACAATCACCAAGGATGTGGTATAAAAAAATTGATACTTATATGCTTGGACTTGGCTTCACAAGAAACAAAGAGGACCATTGTGTGTATTTTAAATTAATTGGTGATCATTTGATTTATTTGGTCTTGTATGTGGAGGACATGTTGCTGATAGGAAATAACAAGGAGATTATCCAGGATGTGAAAACTCAGTTTTCCTCTAAATTTGACATGAAGGATTTTGTTGCTGCAAATTTCATTTTGGGCATGGAAATCAAAAGAGATCGGAAAAATAAGAAACTCTGGTTAAATCAGAGAAAATATGCCGAGACAATATTGCAGAGGTTTAATATGCAAGAATGTAAGTCGATCAGGGTTCCTACTCTTGTAGGTGTAAATTTATCTGCGAATCAATGTCTCAAGACACATGAATAAGAGGAGGACATGTCTCATGTTCCATATGCGAGTGCAGTTGGCAGTTTGATGTATGAAACGGTATGTAATAGACCATACATTGCACATGCAGTGGGATGTTTGAGTAGGTATATGTCAAAACCAAGGAAGGAGCATTGGACAATAGTACAAAGGGTTTTCAGGTATTTGCATGGAACTGCTAGTAGCGATTGGGCTAGCTAGCAATGAAGACTAGGATTGGAAAAAATGTTGGATATACATGGCTTTGTGGATGCAGACTGGGATGGATATCAAGATTGTAGGAGATCTACAAGCGAGTGTGTGTTTAACTTGTTTGGAGGGGAAATTAGTTGGACGAGAAAAAGACAGTCTGTAGTGGCACTTTCAACTACAAAAGATGAATACATGGCAACCACTCATGCAAGCAAGGAAGCAATATGGTTACAAAGTTTGTGTTCAGGTATTGGGTTGGTACAACAAGTTGTAAGGATAGATTGTGATAGTCAAAGTGCAATTTTTCTGGCGAAGAACCCGACTTATCATTCAAAGACAAAGCATATTGATGTTCAATATCACTTTGTGAGAGACATGGTTGATGAAAATAAGGTATCACTGATGAAGGTGGACACTTTGAAGAATGTTGCAGATTCATTAACAAAATCTGTGAGCACTGAGAATTTCTCTTGGTGTAGAGGATCTATGGGTATTGTTGTCCTAGATTGTTGACTATGTAACCTTGTAACCCCATGTATGCAAAGAAAACAACAAGTGAGAGAATGTTGGGTTGTGTTATATTCTTTGCATGACTAGAACTAGTTTCTACATTGCACCGGGCATGCAGGGGGGTGGTAGCCCCCCTACGTGGGGGTTTGGGGGCAACGACCCAATTTTTTTCTCGATTTTCGTGTCCATTTTTGGGCGGTCCTCAATTTTTGTGTCCATTTTTGGGCAGTTTTCCGGAACATGGTTTTTTGCTGATGGTTTCCTATTTCTAGTTAAGGAATTAGGGTTGTTGACTAATCCAGGTCATTGGATTATGGTTTTGGATGCCGTTGGATCCTATATGTATATTGTATTGTAAACAATGTATGTTATGTGAATGAATATAGAATATGTTGGTTTTCCCGTTTTGGGTTTCTAGGGAAAAAATCTCTGTGTAATGTGTGTATTTGTCATTGTATCTTTTATGTTCTTTTATTGAAAATCTGTTTGCAGTAAAATATTGTACAAGGCTAAAATCTACATTAATGGAGTTGAAGTTTGCTATAGTCAAAGGATTCTACCAAGTAAGTGTTATGAGTAGCCACCTCAATTTTATATACTTGTTTATTATTTTTTACGTTTGGTACAGACAGGGTAGGTAGTTGAGGTTGTTTAGGATGATGGGGAGTGTTGTTATGTTGAGGAGGTGGTAGCAATTTTTGTTGCTAAGAAGGTGGTTTCCACCCCTACTGAGGTCTCTAGGGTTGTTGATGAGTAGAAGAATAATTTTATTGGGGACACTATTAAGGAAATAAGGATGGATATTGCTTTATGAAGTTTGGGTATTGCCTCTATTGCTGAGGTGGAAATTGGTTTGAAGTAGTGTAATACCATTTTATAGGTGGTTTTAGTTGATTTTTCCAAGAAAAATTGAAATATTGAGGATGTTTATAAGGGATACCTTGAGTCATGAGGTGCAATAATCCTTTCCTTCTGTTAAGCCCTAGAAAAAGCCCCATGTTAAGTATAAAACCCATTATTAAGCCCTAGATATTGAATTATTACATTTCTAGTGTTATATTAGTAGGTTGTCTAGAACCCACCATTGTACACTTTCATTATAATTGTACCATTTATCTCCTATATATATACCAAGGAGACCTAGTCTTATGATCATCTTATCTCATCTTATACATTGAATATATTGTAAAAGAAGGTTTTCCCCTCAAAGTGGACTATTATTCATTGAATTTTTACCATTCTCAAGGAGTTGGTTCATAACATTTGGTATCAAAGCATACAAACCTAGGGTTTTGCTTCTTCAATCAAGACATATTGGAAGTTTTGTTATAATTTTTTTTTTGGGACGTTTCAGATAGAAAATTTTTGAGGAGACCGAGAAACGATAGTGAAGAACAAGTGGTAAAAAATCCATTTTTTGGTTCGTTATATTTTAGGAGATATCTCATGTGGAAGTTAGGGTTTGTGACTAGTCCTAAAATTAGTCTCAAAAGAGTTATATTTTTATTTTTGCTATAAAAATATTTCAGTGAAGTTTTCGACTCTTAAATTTTTAGAATCCTGATGAGACATAGAAAATTACACGTGGAAAAATTTCAAATTTTGAATCATTATAATTGTGAGATATATCCAATGGAAGTTGGGGTTTTTTTACTAATCCTAAAATTAGTCTTAAACAAGACATTTTGGTATTTTTGCTATAATTTTTTTATCAGTGAAAGTTCAGACTATGAAATTTTTAGGATTTTAAGTAGTCATATCAGAGTACTACAGGCCAAAATTTCAGTACTCCACAAACCCTCAATTTAAAAGGATATATCAAAAAGAAAAATGTAACAATGTTGATAGATTCTGGTAGTACCCACAACTTCATCAATCACAAATGAACAAAAAGTCTCAATTTCTTTGTATTTCTAGCAACAGAGTTTCAAGTAATGATTGTAGAAGGAGGTACCATAAATTGTTCAGGGAAGTTCCATAGTATTAAGCTCAATATGGGGGAGTATTTATTGGATAGTCCCATGATTTCCATCCAAATGGGTGGTGTTGATGTTGTATTAGGGGTCCAATGGTTACAATCATTGAGAACAATGACTCTTAATTTTCAATATATTTTCATGTTATTTTACTTAGAAGGCAAGGAAATTGATCTTAGAAGTATCCAAGGGAAACCCTCTAAGGTGATAAGCTCTAATAGCATGACAAAACTACTCAAAAAATGACACCATGGTGTAATTGTTGTTAAATTCTAGAAGTGTCCTCAAACACATAATTTTATTGATTAAAGAAAAGATTATTACATAGTGGGGGAGAGGAAGAGAATATATATAACCTCTCAAGACTTACCTCAATATGCCACATGTCCTTGACCAACAACTCAATAATAATCACTATGACAAAGTTGTGACAAGGCGAACATATATCCTAGGAAATACACTACTTCTAGAATAACTTTATTATTCTAGGAAAAATACCTATCCAAATAAACTTTAGTATTACTAGGCTAATATTCCCCCCTTTAATCCTGAAGTTTATTTTTACAAATGCCAAGTTCATCTATAAACTTCGTGAATTTTATTTTTCCTAATGGCTTGGTGAAAATATCTGAAGTTTGATCTTTAGATGGACAATATTCTGGCTTGATGATGTCATTGTTGATGAGTGTTCTGATGAAGTGATACTTGGCATCGACATGCTTGGTATTTTTATGAAATACTGAATTCTTAGCCATTTTTATTATTGACTGACTATCAATCAATAGAGTAGTTGGTGTTTTCTGAATCTCACCAAGATCCTGCAAAATTCTATGTAGCTAGACAATTTCACATGTTACTTGATCCAGTTGGATGTCGGTGGCCACCCACCTATTCTTCTGGCTCGAAAAACAGTTTTCCAGCTTAGCAGTTTTTCGATAGTTTTTCGGGTTCCAAATTTCCAGGGTCATTTCAAGGCCCTAAACGATGTTTTTTTGGGATTTGGGGCCTAGGTGACTGCTAAAGGCACTAACTTGGGCTAGTCGAAAATCGTTATTTTCGGTTAGACCTTTCCAACGGGATATCGTGCGCCTAAAACTGAGATCATATGCAAAATTTACGACCCTAGGAAGTTGATGTACTAACTTACCCCAACGGGGCCCACATGAATTTTGTCACTTCATCTCCTAGGGTTAGGTTTTTGGACAACTAGGGTTTTGGCATTCATCTTTATTGTAAAAAGGCCTTCAAAGCCTCATTGTAGTAATCTTCTTGTGAATGAGTGCAACCGTCACATCTCTTCTCAGAGATAAGCCGCCACCATTCTAGCAAGCTCGTTTTCCGCTGCATTTTACAGTTTCATCTTATTTCATTATTGAATAGAAACCAATTTTACTGTATATCTGTTATTCTGTGTCAAGCATATTTTGATAATAATATGTTTTCATTTCGTTCTTCTCATAAAATACGGATAAGTGGTATCAGAGTGGTCTGCTTCTTGGAGTTCTTAATGCATGTCCCCAACGAGGTCAGGGTACAAAGAATTGGATCTCGAGCTTGTTTTTCTTGAGGAAAAAAGATCTGGCACGCCCAAGCGACCTCTCATGGCAGGAGAAAAGAAAGACGACATGACAAGAGATCCCTTCAAAATGTTTCTCGAGGAATCCCTCACACAACATAGGAACAAGATGATGGATATATTTGCATAAATCCTTCAGCAACTACCAATAGGGGACACATCTTCCTCAAACGGAGGCGACACCCCCTTCAAGCTACAAATCAACTTCGATATTCTTATATTTGAAGGTCATATAGACACATATGTTGTATACAAATGGTTGAATCTGCTAGAAGGGTATTTTTCTATCCATAACTTCTCGAATAGAGAAAATATTACTTTTGCACTCCTCAAAGTCGTTCCCCATGTCAAATATTGGTGGGAAACTTTCTGCCAGAAAAAGGAAATAGAGGAACCCTCATTATTTACACTCACAGTCACCTGGGAGTCCTTCAAGGATGCTATTAAGGAACAATACTACCCTGTTGGAAGTTATGATGACCTGTACACAAAATGGACCACATTGCATCATGAAAGAGACCAAGCAATGCCTGAGTTCACAAATATCTTCCATACCTTGCACACCAAGATGGGTATCAAATATTATGAGCGATATCTGGTGCTCAAGTATCACGATGGTCTGCATAGATACATCCATACTGAAATGGAGTTTCTGGACATCTCATCCTTGGGCGTGGCCTACTAATATGCTGTCAAAATCGAGTAGAAGCTCAAACAAAAGATGCAAGAATTTGGGCCTGGGAACCCCTCACAGAAAAAGATAGGAAAAGGCACCCCCAACCTGCAGAACAAAAGACAGATCAAAGACGGACTACTTCAGGACAACCAGTCCAGGCCACAAGCAAAGAAGGACATCAGAAAGACAAAGAAATATACTAAGAAGTGGTGCGACTTCCATAAGAGCCCCTGGCATAACACTACTGATTACCACTCAAAGCAGTCACTGGTGGCTGAGGTGAAAGCCTATGAATCAGATGCAGGTTCCAACTCTGAGTCATAACTATAAAGGGGGAGACATATCATTGACACAGAACCCAGTGTTACCATTTCTACCACCAAGCTCCAGCCCTGTGAACCAGATGAGCCAGAGGAAGGTGAGCACCTTTTTCATTCACAGATGTGGGTGAAGGGTACCTCACTGCACTTCATCGTCGATAGCGGTATCCAAAAGAGCCTCATCTCAGCAGAGGTTGTCAAGTGACTCTCCCTACCAACAACACCACACCCACATCCCTACACCATCAGATGGCTCCACCAAGGAAGCGACATCCGCGTCAACCAACAATGTCGTCTGTCAAACACCATCAAGCCCTTCAAAGATGAGGTATTGTGTGATGTTTTTGCACTTAAAGTTTGTAATTTTTTTTTGGGCCAACCATATTTATGGAAACACCATGTTGTATATGAGTCTAGGCCTCGTAGTGTTATTATTACTTTGAAAAAGAAATTGTACAGGATACTCGAGGCAGTCCCACCTAGTGCTATTTCGTTGATATATGCTAAGCAATACAGGAAGGTCATATCTCAGACGGGGAAGTTTGTCTTCTTCGTGATTTTCTCTCAGAATGAGCGAAAGATCAAAACCACATCTAGGGTCTCTACGGCTGACCTCTCCACACAACATAAGTAAGTAGATAAGGTCATGGAAGAATACTCAGATATCTTCTCCTCACCTACCAGGGTACCTCTGCACTGTTAGGTCAAGCACCCCATCGATTTGACCCCCGACGCACTGCTTCCCAATGGGCCAATCTATTGCCGCTCTCTGTTAGAGAATGAGGAGATCAAGCAACAGATCCAATAACTACTCCATAAGGGGCACATCTGTCCCATCTCATCACCTTGTGGGAGACCAATCGTGATGGTACAAAAGAAAGATGGAACCCGATGACTCTGCATTGATTATCGGGCCCTGAATAAAATCACAGTCATAAACCAGTACCCGATTCCCCAAATCGACGACCTCCTTGATCAAATCACGGGGGCAAATACTTCAGTAAGATTGATATGAATTCTGGCTACCACCAGGTCTTGATAGAACGAACAGATGTATGGAATACCACCTTCAAGTCAAATGAAGGCCTTTTTGAATGGTTGGTCATGCCCTTTGGTTTGACAAATTCTCCAGCCACTTTCATGGGATGATGGATGATGTCCTATGACCATTCACCAATACTTTTGTAGTGGTGTATTTGGATGACATTCTCATTTAAAACAAGACTTGGGTAGAACACTTGCAACATATTCAGCAGGTTCTGCACATCCTGCGACAACACAAGCTATACACCAACTTTGAAAAATTCTCCTTCGACATGGACATGGTCCATTACCTGGGATACAACATTGATCAGCATGGAGTACATGTGGATCCAACCAAGATCCAAGTCATCCGTGACTGGCCAACCCCAACCACACTCACTGAGCTTTAGAGCTTCTTGGGCCTTGCCAATTTCTACCGCAGGTTCATGTTGGCATTCTCCCATATTGCATGGGACCTCAACCAAATAACCAGGGGTGGTTGTAAGGAAAATTTTTGTGGGTCCAGTCCCAACAACAAGCGTTCTATGATTTGAACCAGTGCTTGTGCTCAACCCTAGTAGTCCCACTACTAGACCTGCAAAATCCCTTTGAGATCAAGATAGATGCTCCAGACTATGCTGTGGGCACCGTTCTCACTCAGCATGACCACCCCATGGCCTATCATAGTGAGACACTATCAGATGCTATCCGTAAGTACCCTACTTATGACAAATAAATGTAATCCATTGTGCAAGCCTGCCGCTAGTGGAGACATTACATTCTTGGGAAGGTGACAGTCATCCACATTGATCATAAGCCACCGAAGTTCATGCAGACACAAGGAAAATTGCAGAATGACTGCCATCAAAAGTGGTCCACATACTTGCAGCAATTCCACCTCAACATCAAGTATAAAACATGAAGCACCAACTGTGTCACTGATTTCCTCAGTAGACCGCCAGTCGAGGCACTCACCACGATGCTAGAATCTTTTGGCCATGATACCTCTAGATGGCCCCAAATCTATGAGACAGAGCCGAACTTCGCCACCACCTACCAAATGTTGGGTGCAAATGCAATTGTCGATAATTTCCATCTTCAGAATGGGATGTTGTGTCATCTGTGCCATATCTATTTTCCATCAAGCGAGTGAGAAAAGATGATTTGGGAAGCCCACTATAGTCGGGTGGCAGGACACTTCGACTTCAAAAACACAGTGGCGATGCTACAAAAACATTTCTACTGGCCAAAACTTTGACATGAGGTCAACAAGTATATCAAGTCCTGCATTGCCTGTGCTATTGCCAAAATGACCACTAAGAAACATGGCCTATACACCCCTCTATCTACTCCTGACAGGTAATGAGAATTCACCTCAATGGACTACATGTCAAGCCTCCCATCCACCAAGTGGGAAAATGACTGTGTTTTTGTGGTTGTTGATCGATTTTCTAAGATGGCGATTCTGGTTGCCTACAAGAAGAGCATCACAACAAAGGCCACTGGCAAGCTATTCTTTGAACGATTCTGGGTACATTTTGGAATCCCACAAACCATTGTATCATATTGGGAAAGTCTATTTCTCAATGCATTCTGGTCAAGCCTCTAGTCACTGTTGGACACCAAGCTCACCAAATCCACGACCTTCCACCCCCAGACAGATGACCAAACCGAGGTCGTAAATCGAATGATCGTGCATATCCTGTGCATGTATAATTCCAAGCACCCTCACACATGGGATGAGATTCTTATCTATGTCCAACATATCTACAACCAATCCATGCATAGCTCAACCGGCCATAGCCCCTTTCAGGTGGGGTTGGGATTCCAACCATTAGGTCCCATAGATTTTGCACTACCCCTTGCAGTCACCTCTACTGACTCATCTCCTGCTCCAACTGAAGATGACAAAGCCACCTGGATCATTGAGGGGATCCAACACATCCTCCAACAGGTTCAAGATATCCTACAAAAGTCCAATGACAAGTACACGCAACACCATGATCAACATCGGGTGCCACATAAGTTTCAGGTGGGAGACAAAGTTTGGTTGCACTTGTAGAAAAAATGCCTTATAGGACCCCATCAAAAGATTCACCCACTCCATTATGGGTTGTAAAACATCACCAAATCTATGGGGGATAATTCTTTTGAGCTCAACATTCCTTCTTTCCTTGGCCTACACCCAATGTTCGACGTGGATCTCCTTCGACCTTATTTCCCACCATTATTGGACACCTCAGAAGTAGCAGAACAACTGGCACCAACAGAGCTCAACCTCGATTGCAATCAACATGCATCCAATGATCATATTGTGGAAAAACCATTCAAGGGAACTCTCCAGCAAAGGATCCAACTTTATCGAGTTGTCAAAGCTGGGCAACTCCTGCACCAAGGCAAGTGTCTCACTCGGGGCCAAATTCAATAGAAATTTCCTCATTTGATGGGGGAACTCAATATAATGGAGACCATTTCTTCCTAAGGAGGGAGGATTGATCCAGGTGGATGTCGGTAGCCACCCACCTATTCCACTGGCTCAAAAAGCAGTTTTCCACGTTGGCATATTTTCGACAGTTTTTCGGGTTCCAAACTTCCGGGGTCATTTTGAGGCCCTAAACGATGTTTTTTGGGATTTAGGGCCCAAGTGACTACGATAAACAATGACTTGGGCTAGTCAAAAAGTGTTCTTCTTGGTTATACCTTTCCAATGGGCTATCGTGTGCCTAAAACAAATATTGTATGCAAAAGTTACGACCTCAGGAAGTTGATGTACTAACTTACCCCAACGGGGCCCACATGAATTTTGGCGCTTCATCTCCTAGGGTTAGGTTTTTGGATGTCTAGGGTTTTGGAATTCATATTTATTGTAAAAATTCCTTCAGAGCCTCATTGTAGTCATCTTCTTACGAATGAGCACAACTGTCACATCTCTTCTCAGAGATAAGCCACCACCATTCTAGCAAACTTGTTTTCCACTGCATTTTACAGTTTCAACTTATTTCATTATTAAATATAAACCAATTTTATTGTATATCTGTTATTCTGTGTTAAGCATATTTTGATAATAATCTGTATTCATTTCATTCTACTCATAAAATACAGATCATTACTTCCCACAATGAAATGTATTCCACCTTTGCTGAAGAATTTGTCATTGTAGCTTTCTTTTTACAGCTTCAAGATACTGTCGTTGAAACCATATTCATTAAATAACATTACGTTGATGTTATGTCATCGATATCTCTGACAAAATTTACATCCCAATATGTAACAAGTGTAAAGTTTTTGTTTTTATTATAGAGAAGCCCAAAACATTTTGTTCCTTGAATATACTTGAGGTCCTTTTTGTTGCATTCTAGTGACTTTCTCTAGGTTCCTGCATGAATATGGAAAGAATACTAACTACTTATGACAAATATAGATGAGTGGTTGTTATATAAATGAGGCTTCCATTCAACCATCTATAGTTGGTACTATTCACCAATTCCCCAACTTCAAATTTTGAAAGTTTTATGTTTTGCTCCATAGGAGTAAAAGAGGGTTTACAATCCTCCATTCAAAATTTCTTAAACAAATATGTAGCATATTTGGATTGATTAAGTAATATTTGATGACATTGTTGTGAAACTTCCACTCCAAGATAGTACCGAAGTGGCCCTAAATTTGTCATTTTGAATCCTTTTGGGAGTTCATGTTTCACCTACTTTATGTGATATTCATAATTCCCTGTAATGATTAAGTCATCAACATAAAGAACAATGACAACCAAGTTTTGACCCTGCATCCTGAAATATAGAGAATCATCAGAGTAATTGTGATGAAAACCAACATGCCTAAGGTATTCATCAATTTGGGCATACCATGCTCTAGGTGTCTATTTCAAACCATATAAGGATTTAATAAGTTTGCAAACTTTGTGCTTCTTTCCTTCAACTTCAAAACCTGGGGGTTGAGTCATGTAACCTTTTTATTTCAAATCACCATTAAGAAAGGATCTTTTGACATCCATTTGGTGAAGTGTCTAACCATATTGTGCAACCTGATTTATTACCATTATGATTGTGTTCCACCTTGATTTTGGAGAAAATGTTTCTTCTTAGTCAATTCCTTCTTTTTGAGAAAATCCTTTTGTGAAAAATCTTGCTTTATATTTATTTAATTCACCATTTTGTTATACTTGATTAGGTAAACCCATTTGCAACCGATGGGTTTAACATTTTTTGGATAGTCAACAAGTTACCATGTTCCATTTGCAATTATCAAATCATACTCATCCACCATGGCTTGCTTCCATTCTTAGTGCTTTATTGTTTCTGCAAAATTTGTTGGTTCTATTATCCCCTCAGACTAGGGGTAACTAAGGAGATCATGTCTCGAGGCCCACATGTAGCATACATCGAGTGTCGAGTTCCATATTGACTAAAAGATCCCCACAGGGCCCCTCCTATTTTTACTTGCACTATCAGTCATCACCATCAACAAAGAAACATCGATCACACTAGCTTGGCTCTAGAAGACATCAGGTATTCCTTCATGGGGTAACAAGCCTGGTTTTGTGGTAAGTGTCAATTTAATAATTGAATCATTTTAATATGTTTCAAAGAATCCTTTCTTGATTACATAAAATTTTCTTGGAAATTATACCTTTTGCCTTATTTAACCTTGGTGGGCATCATTACATCCTAATAAGTTGTTTACCCTTGGGAATGGGGTGCTACCGGGGGTTTTTTGAAGAGTGATCATGCCGCTCTCAATCATACTTATCACTAACCATACTTCTTCCATTTCTCCTCCTCGTTTTTTTTTTTTTTTCAGGTGCACTGACCCAAGAAGGGATTGTACCTCATTTCATGGGAAGAAGGGGCTGAAGGCCCAGAGGGGAATGTATCTGGAAAAAGATAAAATCCAATCATAAACCTTCCATATGCTTTCCCTGGGATCTCAATAAAAATGAAACGCTTCTCGAAAAAATGAGGGACCCGTAAAATAAATAACTAATTAATCAATTACGCAAACCAAAGTAGATCATATGTGGGCTATGCATTTCCTTTTAGTTCCCCTTATTCTCTTCAACTTGGAAATTCATGATAACCAAGGTAGAGCATATGTGGGCTATGTATTTTCCTTTTTAGTGCCCCTTATTATCTTCAACTCGGAAATACTCTAATTAATTAATGCCAAATAAATGGGCTTGGAAAAATGTTGCATCACAGACAAAGGGAAACACACCCTCTACAAAGGAACCCATAAATAAGACAATACTAACCCTTGTATGTCATGAAATCCATGCTCAAATGTTAAGAACCAAACATCAATATAGCATGGAAAAACCTCAGGAAAAGTACTCAACGCCTTGAAACAGAGATAATTTCAGATAATAAGCCTCTTCGAGGGGGAAACCTCCTTTTACCCCACTTAAATGTTCAAGTACAAGAT
>ML848085.1:8374-26842 GCA_009831015.1 Picea engelmannii | reverse complement strand
AACATTTTTAATATCAAATAAAAACTCCTCAACCTTTGAATGAAAGAGTTTGAAGGTTAGGTAGTGTGGGGTTCAAATAGAAGTAAGAGTTTAAGGAGACTTCCTGACTATAATTTTCAAACTTAAACTAAGTCTTCTAAAAATTCTTAGACAAAGAAATTAAAAGTTTGAGTCACAAGAAATAGATGAATAAGATGAAAAAGTCAAATAAACGTTTTAAATTTTTTTGAAAAAATGCTAACCAGTAACATCACCTTATCATAACAAATTTTAGATGAATAAGATGAAAAAGTCAAATAAACGTTTTAAATTTTTTTGAAAAAATACTAACCAGTAACATCACCTTATCATAACACATTCAAAAACAAATTTGTTGAATGGTTTCAAATTTTTGATGTTAACATGACTTTATCATAATACATTTAATAGTAATTTTTTATTATTACACATTCAATAGTAAAAATATTTAATGGTTAAAATTCTTGATGTTAACATCACCTTTTCATGAAACATTCAATAATTGTTTAAGGGGTTCAGATTCTTGATGTTAAGATCACCTTATAGTGAAACATTCAATAATTCTTTAAGGGGTTCAGATTCTTGATGTTAACATCACCTTATCATGAAACATTCAAAAATTGTTTAAGAGGTTCGGAACCTTGATGTTAACATCACCTTATCATAACAAATTCAAGAATTGGCATGGCACGCGTTGTCAAAAATGACCCGGGGTCTTATTCAATATGAATTGTGTGAATATAAAGGATTCGTTATAGAAAATCATATGAGTTGAATTAGTCTACTACTCATTGTCAAGTTTCCAAGGTGCGAAGGCCTTTTTAAATTTTAGTTTCTTGCTTACACATTGAAGAAAAAATTTAGTTTCTTGTTTTCACACGGAAGAACAAAGTTCGATGAACCATAATTTAAGTCGCATCAAAGTTCGATGAACCATAATTTCGGTCGCATCGAGATATATCTCACGATCACATGTTAAGTGCGAGTTATAATCAAAGTACAAGTACGACATTATAGTATTTTAGGTTATTTTTTTTAAGTGTAATTATATTTTGCTATTATTTTAAAATAGGTTTTGTTATTGGAGATAATTTTAAGGATGCAAATATATATTAAAATGTAAAAATTTGAGTTAATTTTAGTAGTTTTTAATGTGCAGAATGTAAAATGTTGGTAATTTTTTTTTGTAAAAATATTCAAATTTCTAAGGATTTTATATAGTTTCTTCAAAATTTTGGCTATTTTTAAGGTAAAATAATTTTATTTTATGGAATTTAAGCGAATTATTTTTAGAAAAAATGGAAATTGGCCAATCTTTTTTGGGGAAAAACCATGACAAATTAGCCCATTTGCAAAATTTAGCCTCCCATCTTGAGTGGACTATACTTTTCTCTCTCTATATATATAGTTTTTAATTGTGTTGAAAAATATATTTTACAACTTAATATAATAGAGATGTGTAATTTAATGTAGTTTAATATAAGTTGATAAAAAAAAGATAATAATAAAAAAACAAGGATAATTAATTCATCTTTATGTGTGTGTATGTATGGTCTTAAGGGTTTTTTCAATTAGTTGAACCATCTCATTAATATATGTTGTTAATCGGGAAGCCAATAGGTTCCAGGTTCAATTTGGTCAAGTTCCTTAATTTGTTATTTGCCTGATTGTGGTTGGTGGTTGAGCCACTCTCCATCCCAATATTTAAGGGAAGAAGGAGGATCCCATCAACAAAAAATGAAATAACACCAATATAAATCTACCTTAACCTCATATTTATCAAACACTCCAGATAGATCAAATCTTCAGGAGTGCAAACCTTTACTCAAGTTTTTGCAATCTAAAAATGGTTGCACTTCCAAAAATTTGATCCCTCTTGACACTAGATATATATGGGGTTAAGATGGATCTAGACTAATATATATCTAAGTTGAAAAGTTTATTGGCTAATTTTGAAATTGGATACAAATTTTTTATTTCACGACAAAGTGGAGAATTAATTGACACAATTTTTTTGACTTTTCTTGCTAATAACACAAAAAACTTCAATGATGACTACCTTTTTTAGCCAAAACAAAAGAATATATTAATAAAAAATCTTACAGCCTAGGGTAGTGGTGGTTTACATAGTTCCAATTCAAAATGTCTTCCCTAAACCAAAACATCAATCTAAAAATACAAAGAGAAGCTTACAACATATTAAAAAATAGGTATCCTAGGTCGGTCGATAAGTTGCATGCTTCAAAAAGACACTCGGCGGACATAAAACACAAAAATACATAAGATTATCAATATATTTGGGCACTACCTACTTATTCCTACCCCTCTTTATATTGAGGGGAGCTTTGTCTCTCAGTCTCCATTAGATCTCTCAGTTGGTGAACAATCTTTTTGTCCTTAAGCTCCTCTTGAAATAAATTCTCAAGTGCCATTAAAGGAGAATCCTTGCAAAGGTTCTGCACAATGTTGTGGATCACACTGCACTCTGCTTCAAGGACATCTATCATTTTCCTTAGCTACAGTAACATGCTCATCATGGTTGCTCGTTGGTTAATACATAGATTCTCATTTTCATTGACCTTAGAGGATATATAATGTAATGTGTTTTTGTTGGATTGTATGAGGTCTTCATGATGCCTCATAACTCTTTTGAACTCCTGAACTTCCCTATTCTCCATGATGTTCAACCCTTCACTATGAGAATGATATGAATATGCCAATGTCTCTCTAGTTTTACTTCTCCAATGAATAGGTAAAATACCTCCAAAAATGCCTAGGGCCCAAAAAATAGTGTATGGGCAATCAATTAGGGAATCTTTGAGTGTGCAAGATGAGACCTTTGCTCTAGAAGCCACATACATTGAGAAATTATCTACCTTGAAACTTGGGTTCCATCCTAATATCCCTGCAAAGAGGCTCTCACAATCTTCTTATCTATAGTTCTAGTCCTTAACCATTGTCAAACTTTTACAAAATCTTTCTAGAGTGACAAAGCATATGTAAGAAGACACAATCAACAAACCCATACCAATACTAGCTCGACGAATAGAGGCACAACAACGGAGAGAGGACCTAGAATTAACTAGAAACCGACCTTTCAACTCATATATTATAAGCTTACAAGCATTCCATATTAACATCTTTGAACCAACATACAAATTCCAAACAAAACATTTGAGAAAATACCAAGGATTACCTAGAACCTAGAGTTTCACCTCAACTAATCTTACTTTATAGGAATTCCAAATTGAGGCACAAGAACCGTCACACCAATTCTAGACACCAACCACGCTTTGGACCTCCTAGAAAATATTCAGAGTGAAAGTACCAAAGGGCAGAAAGGAAGACAGACCATAAAAATAGATGAAAACCGAACGACCAATGTAGATGAGACAAAGGCTAGGAAAACCCCAGTGCCCTCGCTTCAGAAATAGCCCAGGTGAGAAAAAACACATTCCAAAGGAAACTGAAACTGACAAACCACCCAATATCTATCAATCTTCTCACTAGATGTCTATATATTCCTTCAAACCAGCTGAAAATACTCCCAAACCTAGATATCGACTTAGTCTTTATCCCACCATGCCTGTACTAAATTCCAATAGAACATTCAATTCACACAATTGTGAACAACACTTGTATGCTTTGAGGGATGAAGCCTATCGATGAATCACCTTTCCCAATGCCTTGCCGATGCATCACAAGGATTTGCATCATGCGATTAATAAATGAGAGTGAAGAACCCATAATACCAAGAAGCTTAAGGGATGGGCTTATAATCAAACTCTCTAGTTTTTAATAAGTTACCAAGTCTTAGACCAATGGTTTTATTGGACCAATGGTTAGCTTCTTCATTGAGTTCTCTCTTGATATGAAAGAATGGGATTTTTTCTAATGAGTTGGATTCCTCCTTGATTTGTGCAATGGCCTTTTTTAATTTGTGTCCCTTGAGTATGGATTTCTCGATCATTATTCTATTTCCTATCATTGAGTCACCAAACATTGAAAGGGATTTGACATTTGATTCCTTTGCGAGAGAAAATCCACACAATAAGGTGTATTCTTCTAGAAAATTGTTTAATAACTAACCAAGGCTCCAGACAAAGATTATAACTAAAGTTCCTCTAGGATCGTGTAGACTCCCACCACTCCTACAACCCTTTAGTGATTACTACTTTTAATTGTACTCTTAATCATTGTTATTGTGTTCACACCTAGTAATACCAAAGAATAAATAAAAATCATTTTTTAATTGTATTCTAATCATTGTTCTTGTGTCACACCTAGTAATACCAAAGAATAAATAAAAATCAATTTTTATTTTTATTTTTATAATTTACATCAAAATTTGTATGTGAAGGTTTCAAACCACATTTTCTAATTTGTGGTTGTTATGCATGTATTTATTAAATCTTTTGCTCAATGTTAATACTCACCATTTTCCTTGTGTTCAACATTAAGAATCTCCGTTTTATTTGTGGTTGTTATGCATGTATTTATTAAATCTTTTGCTCAATGTTAATACTCTCCCTTTTCCTTGTGTTCAACATTAAGAATCTTCCTCTTTGTGGTTGTTATGCATGTATTTATTAAATCTTTTACTCTCCCTTTTCCTTGTGTTCAACATTAAGAATCTCCCTTTTTTGGAGTTGACTGGGTGGTGTTTTATGTATAATTATTTGTGTCAAAATTAATTGCAATTAATATTAACTACATATTTTTATTTTTATTTTTTTAATGTTATATTGCTTGTGATAATATTGTTTTTCATGGATATAAGTTAATAAGAGCTTTCTAAAATGATCTATAAATAATTTTTTATTTAAATATGTGTTTTTGGATTAATTTTCCTATAAGTTTGAAGAGTTTATTTAGTATTCAGTGCATTAGGTGATGTTTACATAGATGAAATGTAGGATTGAAACTAGCAAAATTAATTCCAAATCATTAGTTTAATGACTTCATAAGAAAGTCACTCATTTCACCCATCCTAATATGACTCTAATTCAAGTGCATTTAAACATGGAGCTTTCTTCCATTATTAAGCTCACTTAGTTTACTACCCCATTTATAAAACCTTAATAAATATTGTCCCTTATAAATAAATCTTTCAAAACTCCCTTTATATTTAGTTGATTTTTAAAAAACCATAAATAAAAAACCCAACTCAATTAACATATGATAAATGTTCATTTTAATATAAAGAAAAAATATTCAAATCTTACTTAGTAAGTAAACATGGATGAACAAATAATATCAAAAAGTCCACTTTACATATATTATAAATTTAAAATCTATATTAAATGTAATCACTTCATAAATATTATAAATTTGTAACAATAATTTTTTAAATAATAATTTTTTCAACAATGTAAAGACAATTTTGACAATTCAATGTTAAATATAATTCATATCCTAAAATTGCAAAATTCTAATTTTATTCTGTATATGATAAACCCATATTTCATGCATGCCCTGCAAAATAATATCAATGTACCAAGTGGAGTTTTTCCAAGCCACTTTATCAACATTATTACGCTATATAATTTTCATATGCATAATAATAATAATGCCAACATCAACATCAAATAAATAATTTTTATCCACTTAAATTTTAAATATACAGCATTTTTAAAATGGTATATTTCTATCTTAATTTATTAATATTGACATCAATTCATTTACCAAGTGGTGATGCATTGAAGGATTTTTTTCATTTAGCACATAAATATGGCATAAATCATTTTCAATCGATGTTGGAGACAGCCTTTTGGGTGTTGGAGACAGCCTTTTGAGTGGTAAAAAACTCCAAATAAAAAAAAATAAAAATGAAAATGATTTTTTAATATTGATATTTTTATTTGTTAAAATGGATATTGTATCATATTATTGCTCAACAAATTTAAATAATTGTAAATACATATTAATCTCAACATAAATTTGATACTCTATATTGTGTACTAATTGATATCCATAAGTTACACTAAAACTATTAATGTTTTACAAATTATTCAATGTTTAATATGTATTACATTTACATAAGGTTGTAAAAAGTGTAATACAAATAACAAATCATATGATATATTGCATGAAATAAGTATATGTAATTTGTATTAACACCAAGTGGTGATGTATTGAAGGATTTTTTTCATTTAGCACACAAATATGTCATAAATCATTTTCAATTGATGTTGGAGATCGCCTTTTGGAGTGGTACAAAAACTCCAAATCCTAAAAAAAATGAAAATGTTTTGTTGGAATCGTAAGGGAGAGGAATGGGAAGTGATGCAAAGCAAGAAGCCATGTGAGCTTTGATAACATTAGAAAGGCTAGTGATCATTCTCTTTTAAGAGACAAAAGTTGAAGGCAATGTCATGATGGAGCTAAAAAGTAAGTTTTGGAAGGGTTGTAATGGAGTTGCGGCAAGTGCATGAGGATCTTTTGGTGGCATGGGCACATTGTGGAACCTTTCCTCATTTAGGTGTTGAACCTTTCCTCATTCATATTACTCAACATTGGATCTATGCTAAATTTTCTCTTAAATCATCTGGTAATCATATTGATCTCTGCAATATTTATGCACCTATTTATTATAGGGAAAATAAATCTTGTTGGACTTCCCTTAAAGACCATGGGGATTCTCTCTTAATCATCAATAGGATTCTAGCTGGAGAATTCGACATGTTTTTCTCTGTAGGGTAGAAAATGGGAGGCATGTTCATTAGAGACCCTCTTAAAGAAGTGGTGGATGAGATAGTTGTGGGTTGGGATCTCTATGATCTAAAGCCAAAAGAAGGAAAATTCAGTTGGTCAGATAGACATCTTGGGCTAGGTCATATTACTAAACAGTTAGATTGGTTCTTCATATACGACATCTTTCTTTTAGATAATATTCATGTGCCCTCTTCTATTCTCCCCTCAATGACCTCTAATCATAAGCCAATCCTGCTCAATATTTAAGCAATCATAAACTACATTCCTATCCCCTTCCAGTTTAATCCTCTATGGTTGCATGATCTTAGATCCATGTAGGTTATATAAGTAGTGTGGAGTGAAACAATCCATGGATCCTTGTCATTTGTACGGGAAACAAAAATAAGAGAAACTAAGAGGAACCTAAAGGAATGGGTTATTTATTTTTGTATCCCCTTTACAAAGAAAGAGAATAATTATAGTAGTAGTTGAGTACTTTTAAAGCAACAATGGAAGCCCAAGAGATCATTCCTTGTATACAAAGAGATGAGAGATATTTAGTTGGGAAGTTACACCAAGCTTTTCATAAAGAATAATAACATTGGCTTTTGAAATAAATAAGTCTTTCACCAAAAGTGGGAGATAGGAACACATCCTTCTTTCACAAGCAAACTCGTACTAGGCAACTAAGAATTCATGTACATGAAATCCAACTTGAGTTTGGGGAGTAACTTAAAGAGTTTGATGCTATGATGACAATTGTTAATGAACATTTCAAGTGCATATACTCAAAGATGGATCCAACCTTAGAACCCATCGTGAAAGAGATGCCACGAGTCATAACAAACCACAGGGTGTTCACTTAAAGAACCTATGACATAGCATGTGCATTCATGGGATATTAAAGAATACCTCTAATTTCACTAGATATTGATAAATACCTCCCAAAATCCTTTTGTTGAACCCTCCTCCTAATACATATTTCCAATAAAAGAACCCCCTATTTTCACTAGATACCCCTTTTTATAACCCCCCAATACCTATAAACCCCTTGATACCATGTATCCACCCCCAATACAAACAATATATTGAATTTATTTTTCACAATTTAAAACCCCCTTTATGAATGAACGTGATAACATATTGATAAACAAGGTGAAGCCCCTGTGTAACAAACATGGTCATAGCATAAGATAATAGAGCTTTAGTCTAGCCAACAAAGGAAGAAGTTATTAGAGGTATATGAGGATTAGATCAACACAAAGCTCTAGGACCAAGTGGCTTCTCTATCCACTTATATAGGGCTTGTTGGCATATAAAAAAATATGATCTCTATCATATACTAGACATATCTTGTAAAAAATTGAAGTTGGAGGATGGGATAAACTCTTATTTTTTGGATCTTATTCCTAAAGAAAGTAGTCCCTGCTCCTTCGCTAAGTTTTTCCTAATCTCCTTGTGTAATGCCTCTTATAAAATTTTGACCAAAATCCTAGAAAATAGATTGAGTCACATGCTCCCTTAGTTAATATCAAAGAATCAAGGGGGATTCATTCAACAACATGAAATCAAGACAACATTCTCCTCGTGAAAGAAGTTATACACACTTGTAGTTCCCATAGTGAGAAAGGAATGGTAAGGCCAATGCCTTTAACAGAGTTAGGCATGCATTCCTTTTTGCAATACTTAGACTTTGGATTTGTGCCTCACTTTATAAGCCAAATTAAAGCTTTTATTGGAAAACCATGGATTACTTCCTTGGTGAATGGCAAGTCATCCCCCTTCTTCCAAAGAAGTTGGGGCTTGCATTGGGGATTCCCTCTTTGTCCCATGTTATATATTCTCATGGTAGAATCTACTGGAAGAAAACTAGAGAAAGAGAGGAGGATTGTACACTTGATAGGGATACAAATTGTTAGATGTGTCAAGGTGATTAACCATTCTCAATTCACAAATAACACCTTCTTGTTGGGAGGTGCTTAGGTGGTTATAACTGACATAGTCAAGTATGTTTTGAGTTCCTATTTGGACACTTCTAGAGGAAAAATCAACAAATCCAAAAGTAACATTTATGATTTGAATGCTTCTTTGCAAACATTACAACAAATAGCATGGACGATGGAATTCTCCCTAGTAAACCCTTGAACATCTTTCAAATATATGGGGATCCCTATTGCATTAAAATAACAAAGGAATTAAATTGGATGCACATCCTCTAGAACATTAATAAAAATGGAACAATGGGGATCTTATTATTTAAACCCATTAAGTTAGGTTGTATTGATCAAATCATATGTTATCATCCCTCTAGACCTATCAAGGCTTGACCCTACTAGCTCAAGTTATTATTACACAAATGATTGTGATAGAAATTAGAAAATTCTTGTGGTAAGGAGGGAAGTCTCACTGTAAAAAAATATCACCTTGTCAATGGAATATGGTGCATTCCCCCTCAAAAATGGGAGAATCGACATTCTGAGATCTTCTCTTGATGAACTTGGCTTCAGAAGCTAAAACCTTGTGGTAGATTGTATTAGGAAATAAAGAGTGGTGGAAGGAATTATTGCATACGGAATATATGATTGGAGGAAGATTGAAACGTTTAGATAATAATATTCTAGAAGTAAGTGGCTCTCTAATATGGCATTTATGCAAGGTAGTTTCCCCCATAATTTAGGATCATCTCTTTAGGGTGCTTAGAAATGGAAAAATGATCCACCTCTAGAATGATAAAATCTTGGGACTCCCACCTCTCTCCCAAGATCCATATATTCATGGTGCCAAGGAGTGGATTACCAATGATGGAGTTCACTCACTCTTCAATTTATCAAATTACGAGCATGTAGAAAAATGAAAGTGGCTTGGATGGAAATACTTCTCCCCTCCGAAGAACCTCAAATCTTATTTGGCATTTCTCTTCTCAAAACTTTGTGGAGTGGCACTAGTGAGGTATGATATATGAGATTCTTGTGGTTGGGGATCAACTAGAGGCCCTTACTTTTTCAAATAAGGATATGCTCATAAGTTTGTAGAACTCAACATCCCCCCTAAGTCAACCTTTTTCAAACAAATCCGGGGAGGAGACAATCTTCCAAAACTTAGGCTATTATGTTGGATATTGGTGCAAGGAAAGCCATTAACAACAGATAATATTAAGAATCGATGAGTGCAAGGACCATCCCCATGCCCCCTATTTCTCGTTGCTTAAGAAACCACTCTTTACCTCTTTCTAGAATGCAATTTTACTCTCTCGACATGGTAAATAGCCTTTGAAGGATTGAATTTATTAATCAATATGCCTCAAGACTAGAGGCAGATGTTTTTAACATGGTCGAATTTGTATCCTGGAAGTCTAGCCAATAAACAACCGCTCACAAGAGTTTGGAATACTATGCTAAAATTTCTCTCTTGGAAAATATGCCTAGATCATAATCAACTCATTTTTCACTAGAAACCCCTTATGCCCTAGGTATTGGAAAACCAAGCGAGGGGGTTATTATTTGAGACAATTTGCTCTAATGGTATCGAGAAATTCAATCCAAATTTCTATGAAATGGAAGAAAGGTCCTAGCTAGAAACTCTCATCGTATAGTTGCCAAAACTCCTCCAGTTCCAATTAAGAAAACCAAATCAAGCTTACAAGTCGCAACTAAAGTTGGGGGATCATGAATTTTAGCAATGGATATCATATAAAAAACAACACATTCTTTTCTTTGATGGAACATCAAATGGAAACCTAGGAGTGCCAAGAGTGGGGAAGACCATATGTGGTCCCGAGGGAAAAAAAATAAGTAAAATTTTGCATGAGGTCTTGGCATGGAATCCAATAATGAAGAAGAAAGCATTGCAATTTATCAAGGTTTAATTATGCTAAAAAAGAATGGGATTAACATTGCTATTTTGGTGGGGGACTCTTTGATTGTTATTTGATCCATATATTTGTGTTCTCCCACCCAAAATCATGCCCTCACTCATCTCAATTAGTAACCCCTCAACTTAGCTTAATACTTTGAGGAGCTGGTTTTTTTTAGGTTCTAAGAACTCAAAATAAAAGAGGTGATAACCAAGCAAACCTTGTTGTGCACATGAGTGAAGGATTCATAGTCATAAATGGGGGGAGCACGATGTTCAAAGCTATCCCATGAACATAATTTGTAGTAAATTGAGGGGCTCATATGCTAACAAGTGTATTTTTATGCAAGTGGGAATGAATGCGGAGTTAATAAACACCCTACCAACATTATTCCATGGCATAAATGATTTTAGGGGATACATTTTTCCAATGTGCTAATTTTCCATGGTTTTACCCAAAAAGAGATTCTCTAATTTCCAGTTTTTCTAAAACTGATTCGCCCAAATTCCATAGAATAAAATTATTTTACCTGAAAAAAAATAGCCAAATTTTTATAGAAACTATAAAAAAATCCTTAGAAATATGAATATTTTTACCAAACTATCGCCAAAATTTTTACAATTTAGATATTAAGGACTAGTAAGATTGGACCAGGTTTCTACATTTTAATATAAATTTATATCCTTAAAATTATCCTTGTTCTATGGTCATTTCTCATAGGCGTTTGTGATAATGAGTGTGACAAGGAGGTCACCTCTTGTGTGTGGGTTAATACAAATAGCTCTTCCTGTTGGATTTATTGTAGTTGGTTTCAATTTAGATCCCAATTTATGTGGTGCATTGGAATCAATCCAAGTGACTCAAATTCAAGAGGATAGGGTGGGGGTTTGGCACTTGGGAATTTGAAGAGGAGGTAATTTCCTTCATGCAAAATCACTAGAGGAAATAGCTCGAGATGGAATCCAATTTGGGGTCTTTGTCTTCCATGGTTAATAGGGTGTGGATCATTTGCATATACCATAGGAGGTTCTTTTGTACCCCCTCCCTCTGTCTTTGTCTCTATTAGGGACTCTTCCTTCAACGACATTGATATGATTAAGGAAGAGGTTATGGAGATCATGCACCCATTGCCATTGAAACTGGAGGTTGTTGTAGACGAAGCTCTCTCTTTGGACCACCCAAATTTGAAAATGTGCATTGTGGAAGTTGTTCTGGAGACTTTGGAAGACCTGGTAGAAGATACCCTTCTAGGGCCAACTCTTCAAGCTATTTTTTTAATTATGTCAGTTTTGTTGAGCAATTTTACTTCTGTATCAATTTGTAAGGTAGTGTACTTGTCGAGTTTTTAGTGTTAGAATTTGGATAAGAAAATATTTAGTTTTTTTTGGAAGGACACTTAAATTTTACTAAAAAGTAGTGACTAACTATGTTTTTGTATTACAACGTTAATTAATTTGGTTGTAAATTTTTCTAATACAATATTATTCTTACTGTAAAGAAAATTTATTACATAGAAAATGTTGAGTTTGGGAAAAAGTAAGTCCTTTCCTAAATTGTATTGCTCATGGAGGCTACTTTCTAAAAATAAGTACTTAAGTTAAATTGAGTACGAACATGAAGATTGTATTTTCAATAATCAAATTCACATTGGATTTTTATTTCAAATTCTCACTTCCTCTTTGATACGATTTTGTAACTTGTCCTCTTTTTTTTGGTAAGGAAAGACTATATTAATATAAACATGATGTACAACTATGCCTAAACCGTGTCAGTTTCCAGAGAGACCGTGACAATCTCTTGTAATAAAAAAGAAGTTGAAAAGTTTGCTTTCCCCGGAGGGGAAACTGGGCTATAATAAGCATAATATGTCTAAAGGTATGAAGAGTATAGAACCCATAGTACCATATAGGATTACTAGGATTGTTCAATACTAAAAACCCTCATAAAAGAGGACTAAAAAACTAAGAAACATGTTAACTCTTGGGATGAGAAACCTATGGAAAGGATGGACCTACTTCCTCCCATCGAGCAACAGGAGTTGAGGGTGCAATCCATGGCCGAGTTGCAGCAGGAGGATGGAAGATACCACAACGACGCTGAGAAATCCAAGTGATCACCAAGAGGAGATATGAATTCTATTCTTCCAAGGTCTCCATTTTGTGCTTTAGTTGATGGAATTCATTCTCCTTGGGTAACATTCCCAAAACCACCATGGTTTTGGTGTGCCAATAGAGCTCCAAGGTCTTGAAAAACTCATAATTCCTTGTTTTGGTACAACCTAGATCAGGAATTAAACCACCCACCTGTTGCTCAATTTCCTCATCATCTTTGAACTCTTGGATGAGCCTGACTTCAACCTCCAGTGCTAGTATTGTTGTCCGATCCTCCTCAACCACAAAATCAGGTTAGAAGTCAAAAACATCAAAAGTTGCTCGGGCTACTCGCGACAAACCACCAATGGAGGAGTGAGGCTTTCGACCACAAGGCACCATGAGAAAGGGGATCAAAAGAGAAAGAAATTCAAACACAGAATTTATAAAAGCAAGATTCTCTTGAGCCAGAACCCATAGCGAAGAAAATTTCATACCTTCCCTCTAATGCATAGGTTGTTTAATAACCCAATTTTTCTCCATCTACAAGCGTACCCGCTCGTCATGGCTTGTCTTGGGTATGAGTGTCATCATGATGCACATATGTGGTTGAAGCCTCTGTCTCGTATGAGATTTCAACCGTGTAGTCCTCTCTGTCTCTGTCGTTATTTGCAATAACATGCTCTCCTGTGGTTGAAGTACCAACCATATGCGAGCCATCATGCCAACTTCCCTCCACATCATCACCATGACCAACAATAATGTCTCGCTCCTGGTGGAAGACATGTTTTCCTTCGTCATTGTGATATGTGTTTTCCACCTATGGAATGGGATAAAGAGCCCCCGTCGCATCCGCCATGTTGCCTTGTGAACATGATGACACCCCATCCATGGTAACTTGTCCTCTTTTTATATCAAACTTTTAAAATAAATTAAAATTTAATAAAATGAACTTTGAAAAAATAATAATTATTATATTATAACTTATTAAAATGATAAAGTAAACTTCAAAATATGATTTAAAAAAAAAAACTGTACTTGTAATGTTAGAAGTAATCAAATACCATCACTAATCAAATATCCAATAACATTGATAATAACATTAAATTAAAAAAGTATCTACATGAAATTAGTTAAATATCTAAGTATGTTGTAACAACATATTGAATTAACTTTTTAATTTAAAAAATTAATATAAATAAAATATATTAAACTCTCTTAAAAACATCTTCTTTTAGTGACATACACGTTTTGTCTCGATAATTATATTCAAATTAGGGAAAAAAGGATAGAAAATTTTAGTCCCAATTAGTGATCAAATTTGAAGGATCTGTCCTAATTTATGTGAAAAGGGAGATGAAAAGTTAAAAAAAAATTACATTTCAATTGACATAAACTCAAACTTCATAAAAAAAAAATTGTGTTAAATAAAACATTACATTTTCAATCAAGGCACAATTCTTCTTTTAATTGTAAACATATACCAATTAATCAAGGCTTTGATAAAATCCAACTATAGTAAGAATAAATTGCACAAAGAAGGTAGACTATATAAACTTTAAAGGAAGTAGAAATAAAAATAGAGTATTCACCTTATTTGCCCTTTTCAGTTGAAGTTCCCTTCAAAGGAAAAAGCATCCCAAACTGTTAAAAAATGGATAGCTATCAAGATCTTCAATAACATTTTGTATGAAGGAGATAGATGATATGTGCCACAAAGTGCTAATATGTAAAGATATTGATCTTATTTCCTAAGAGTGCATTCTTTTTGCTATAAAGGGCCAGGGTTTTGTTAGCTACAACATAATTCCCATCTTACTAGACCATATAACATAGTGCCTTTTCCAAATGGATCTTTAGTGCAATTGAGTACTAAAGCAAATCCTCAAGTCTAATCACACTTATTGACACATTTATTGAATTTTATCATTTCTAAAAAACAAACCTATTTTGCACTTGCAATAACTTTACAAATATCTTAAACCCTTCAACAATAACTTTGCAAATATCTTAGACCTATTTTGCACTTGAGCAATAACTTTGCAAATATCTTAAAATCATATGTTATGGATATACACTGATTTTTGTTCCTTATTTACTAAGTAAGAACAGATCTATTAATAAGTTTTAATAACAAATAAACAAGCAATCAATTTTATAAAAAAAGATAAAATTGTGCAAATATTTTAGAATCATATGTTCTGGGCATACACTGATTTTTGTTCCTCATTTACGAAGTAATAATAAATCTATTAATAAGTTTTAATAAAAAATAAATAAGCAATCAATTTGATCAAAAAGACAAAATCACAGTAATGCTGTTTAATACCACCCAGAATTTCCATATTAATAAGTTTTAATAAAAAATAAACAAACAATCAATTTTATCAAAAAAACAAAATCATGCAAATATCTTAGAATCATATGTTATGGGCATACAGTGATTTTTGTTCCTCATTTACTAAGTAACAGCAGATCTATTAATAAGTTTTAATAAAAAATAAATAAGCAATAATTTGATAAAAAGATAAAATCACAGTGATTTTTGTTCCTCATTTACTAAGTAACAGCAGATCTATTAATAAGTTTTAATAAAAAATAAATAAGCAATAATTTAATAAAAAGATAAATGCACAGTAATGCTGTTTAATACCACTTAGAATTTTCATATTGAATTATAATAATAATAATAATAATAATAATAATCTATTTTTAAAGTCACGGCCAAACCAACACACCAAATTAATGTATAAAACCCCTTATTTGTGAGACAAAAAACCACCATATTAAATTGCAATAATAGATGAATGACTTGGTGACTCATGAATCCGAAGTCTGAACAAGTGGTGACTTGACTCGTGAGTCCGGAGTCTGAACAAGTGGATTGTGGTACTGGTAGAACCATAGGCTGTAGTGGTCAAGTGAAGGCGGGCCGCAGGCCGGCGGCCCCCAGCGGGGCAGAGAGGCAGTGACGGCGTCACGGTCCACGTCACGATTGCAGGCTGCAGCACGATTGACATGATTTTTTTTTTCACATGAACTTAAAATTACGATGACGGGATTTTAAAGAGCGTAGTTTAAACGTTCTATTTTTTTTTGTTTTTTGGGTTTTTTTGTTTGAAATTTAGTGAGAAATGGTTGTTGTTTGTTTTTTTTTTGAAATTTAGTGGGAAATGGTTGGATTGGTTTTTTCTGGGCTATTTTTTGTTGAATTTTTTTGTTTGATTTTGTTTGAAATGTGGTGAGAAATGGTTGTATTTAGATTTGATTAGTTAAATTTATATAATTTAAATGTTCCAAGATTTTTCAGCGAACTAAATCCATTTAAATATTCAAAAATATAATTTAAATAACATAAAATAACTATTTTGTACAAATTTACAAAACGATTCAAACCAAACAACCAAAAAATAAAAAATTTAACCAACACCATTTTAAAGTATGACCTTTCCTACTAAATTTGGGATTTTTGCTAAAAACTTATGGGACGTGTTGCTCAATTTTGATCCCAGGCCCAACTAGCTTGGTATTTTGTGCATATGTCGGTCTACACTTTATCATTCGCGCGCTTTAATATTGAGGTGGACTATTCATTAATATACGTTTGAAATGTCAAGGCTCCTTGTCAACTGTAATTCGGTCTCTCTTATAAATTCCACCAGAAACAGCGCAGAACACCAATCCGTGTAAGTTGTACATCACCTATTGTTTCTTATAGACGTGCCCAAGCTAAGGAGCCTTGGAGCCTCGGGACGGAGCCGTATGATGCGTCAGTCTCACGTACGGTTTTCAGAGAAGGGAGTGGAGTTGGTTGGATGTGTCCCGCTCTAGCGAATAAAAGGTTGTTTGTGTCCGTGTAGTTATAGAGGTTAGTGCAAATGGGGTTGTTAGCGGAGCCTTCGACAACGACCAATCTAAGTTTCCACATGCTCTGTCCCCAGCTGGGTTCAAAATTGAGCACGTCACAGCCCGTCAATACCCTTTCAACACGTCCCAGAAGTGGTACGAAATATTTACACGTCAAAAAAAATGCTAATTTTAGTTTTTGTCATTTTCTTGGGAAGTGGAGAGAAAATTTTAAAATTTCCTATGAAGGGTAGATTGGTAAAATCCCCTTCATGGTCGTGAATCCATGAGGGGCTTGGCTTGCTGGCTTCCTTTACGGAGGATCTTCACCGACCTTTCCATTAATTTCATAAAATCCACCGTATCAAGCATTTAAAGATCTGGACAGGTTGAAATTTGATCACGATTGCGAATAAGTTGTGGCTCAAGAAACCTTACAACACTTTGTACCCTTTAATTCATTGCAATGGTGGCTCAAGAAACCAAGAAACCGAACTTTGTACCCTTTAATTCACTACAATGGTTTATTTCTCTATACGATGTGACCCAGCATTAAAAATTGTGCTCGGAGCTAATGGCTTAAAACTGAGTTTCATTTTCCCTTATAGTATTTCTTTCTCATGAGCGAAACAGAGTGGCTAGTTTCCACAAGGCTGTGTAGTTCAACACAACACGGGAAGTTTACCTTCTTTCCCACTCTAAATAGTAACTGAAGGGCCTCCTTACTCCACTTCAGTGAATTACAGGGAAGGAACTGTGCCTGCACTCACTGGTGATGCTTCAAAATGTCATGACATGCCTAGCTCAAGGCTCTGTATCCCTTCTATTTTGAACCCGCCATACCAAGTAAACAAAGAAAATAAAGGTTGTATCTGAATAGCAAATATAAGACTTATTAACAAACTAAAAGGGAGGAATTTGCATCAGCGACAGACATTATGAAAGACTCGGTATAATAAAAAAGAATGGCTTTGGTTGGAGAACAATTGCGCATAGGTGGGCTAAGAAACCAGTCTGAAAAAGATCGATTTGAAGGAGGCCTGTGGCACTTGGAGAAAAGACAGATGTATTTTGGATTTTGGGAGGTTAGTTATTTCTCACAATTATTTCTTTAATGCATAGATTTTCAATAAATCTATTGTTATTTATTTTGATACTAAAGAAGTTGTTATTTCATAATTATTTATTTAATGCATTTTCCAATAAATTTATTGTTCTTTATTTTGATATCAAAGTTGTTATTAGTTTTCCAAAAAAAAAATATTTATTGTTTTTTATTTTGATACCAATATTATTTTATAATTATTTCTTTAATGCATAGCTTTTCAAAAAAAAATTATTTATTATTTTGATACCAAAGTTGTTATTTTACAATTATTTCTTGCTTTTAAATTTTGAATTTAAATTTATTATTTAGATCACAAATTCTTATAACATGCTTTCCAAATCAAACTTAAAAAATACAACTTGACTGTAATATATATTTCAAAATGTACAATTTACTTGACTGTAATGTATACTTCAAAATGTAAATTTGAGGTTTTTTCCTATATAAGTACCATTACCATCTTTCTTTATACTTTTTATTTATTTATTTGTAATAATACATATTATTTTGTTATGAAATAAGATTTTTATGATAAACAAATATATAATGTAGAGAAGAAATCCCATTAATTTGTCATAATTTACCAACATTCCTGGTTAATTTATTTACTTTCCACTATATATTAAAATATAAAATTATTGTGCATGGCTCCACTACTTTGGAACAGAAATAAACATTCGATGGCTCTGCGCGAGAGGATCTCAACGCGGCTAGGGCTCAAACCCTAGCCGCCGCACTGGTTATCGTTTGCAGGGGCGAGGAATCCGCGGGGAGCAGCCGACCAGGGCTCCTTCAGTCTGCAGGGCCGAGGCAATGCGAAGGGAGCAGACCAAGAGCACAGATACGAGATTTCCTGAGTG
>ML848084.1:0-11496 GCA_009831015.1 Picea engelmannii | reverse complement strand
TTTTTTTAAAGACTGTGTCGGGGTGCATCTGTCCGAAGTCCTGGAATTGATTTTTTTCTTGCGCCCTGCCTCTTATATTTTGGATGCTCCAAAGTATTTGTCATTTCCTTCAATAGCGCTGGTTCTATTGACAGTTTTGTAACAGGAATTACTCTCAGCTGCGCTGGCAGCTTTATATTGTCTCTTTATTGGCAGCTTTGATGCGCTGGTCGCCTTCACTGAGATCATCCCTTAGACTCTGCACTGTAAACGATCTTATACTCCTTATAATATCGAGAAATTTTTTTACATGGAAAAAAAAAAAGAAAATGTAAGAGAGGGAGGGGGGCATTAATAGGAAAATATATAAAATAAGCAAGATCAAACACACATTAAATCAAACATAGTAATCTCACATTTTGATAGAGTGATTTATGTGGAAACTCAATGAGGGAAAAAACCATGGCAATGATAATTGGTATTTTTTTATTCAAGGGAGAATTACAATAGCCAACCCAGGCATACAATCATTCTCTCCTCTCATACACACAACACTTCAGTATTGCATCTTGCTCTCACACACTCACTTCACATTGCACTCACATTGTACTCACACCTCTATGGGTATGCTTGCATATATAACATCTATCACTCAGTTACACAAACTGATCATGAATAGATCACATAGTTACACAAGCAGTTCATAAATAGATTGCATGCATGCATATTAACATAGTTGCATGCATATGCATGTGGCCGCATGAGGAAATTTGTTGGCATGTTTCCAACAATCTCCACTTTGGCAACAATTTACCTGATATATCATGCCCTTAATTAATTCATCCATCACCTTTCCTGCAAGAGAAGTCAAGCACCATCACAGCTCCGCAACTTCTCTAACAATACTGTTACACAAACATGCTTGCACGATTCACTCCAGTATGGACCATTCTGTCTCCATCAGTAACCTGTCTAATAAACCGATGCACTTGTCCAAATCTGATAAATCATAACCACAAACCAAATCATTGCAACCACTGTAGGTGATACTTGTGTTTTTGTGTTTGAAGCACCCATTTCCATGTTCTTGACTCGGTTTTGCCATGTGTCTACTGACACCACCAACTGCATGTGAAATGTTGATCGTTTCTCCATCGCAATCATCAAACTTCCTACTAGCATATAATACTCAAGACATATAACTCTTTTCTTCTTCATCAATTAAGACATAAACCTGGAGAAAATTTACAATGGAAAGTCAAAGGGATTTTACCAGTTTCACCTTATTCATACTAAATTTCCTGAGTATCTTTACCACGTACTTCTGTTGTGATAACCAAGCTTACCATATTTCATGTCTTTGTGTATTTCCATGCCCAAGATTTATTTTTACTGCTCCCAGATCCTTCATAACAAACATCCTAACCAACTGAGCCAACCTGTTGACCTCAACCATGCTTGTGCTTGCGACAAGAATAACATATAACACCAAAATAATGAATATACCATAAACACAATGATTATACTCATTTCTTGTAAAATTTGGCTCACCATGAAGGAATCAAACATCTTGTACCATTTGTCTGGCATGCTTCAGGCCATCCAATGATTTTTGAGTTTGCAAACAAATCTGTTGCGATTATGAACTAACCGTTATGGTTGTTTCAATACATCCCCTTATCCAAAACACTCTATGTAAAACAGTTTTAACATTTAGTTGTGTTATCACAACCAGTGCTAACACAACATGAAATAGAAACAAGTTTTTAATAACTGGTGAGAAACTTTCATGGAAATCAATACCTTCCAAATCCTCTTTTGCTACCAATCATGCTTTGAACCTTTCATCTTTTACTATGTTTGATTTTATAAAGGGAGATACATCAAACACTGCATCTATGTCCATGATGATTATGTGGGTAGTAGGATCTCACAATCTACACCCTTTAACATCATCACCATATCAAAGATCTACATGTTTGATCTGAGTCCTATTTAGACTGCTCATAAAAAATATAAGCATCACAACCAAATAATTTCACATTTGAGTAATTATCAAATGACATGTTCATACCCCTTCCTGAATTTTCCTGTCTTTTGCAACCGATGGTGACCAAGTTACTAGATAGCACAACCGTTCATGTCCACAACTATTGTTGCAACTTGGCATTACAGAACATGCCTATTTGATCCCAACTTCCTTGCAATACTTGAACTTACCTCATCATATATTATCAAACACTTGATTGACCTGCCAACACATAAGTCTTTCTACAAACCCACCTTTCTAAACTGGATACACTACTCCACCTCGAACTTTGCATTTGAACACCCTTGGCCTTCACCGCTTACCTCCAAGCCCATTTACAATGGAGTTCACCAAGCTTTTTATAGGCTTCATTACATGCAATCCATGGACACAATACCATAGGATACCCAAAACACATGGACCCGAAAAACCACCTTCTTTGACCTAAAAACATATTTAACTCGTTAACTTTTTCATCGAGTCAAGGTTAACCCAACATACATGCCCCCCACATATTCAATCTACCTAAATCTATGTCTAGACTTTTCATAGGTGACCTGATAAACCAGGGGTACACATGCCTATCCAGGTCTTACAAGCATATGCCCATTTACATGCAATCAATAATTTATACAACTCCAAAGTAAATACAATTTTTTATTTTATTTTTATTTCACGGTGACTCAACCATCATTGCCTTGCACCTTCTATGCGAACACAAGTGGAGAGACACAATAGACAGACAAAACTTCATCAACCATACATGTAACTGAATTTGTTTATTTTGTGGAGTCATCTTTGGATGCTTCTTGTTTTTTCCAACAATCCTTCTTGAGATGCCCAGATTTGCCACAGAACCAACATTTTGCCTTACCCTTACTGTCTTTTGACTTAGACCTGGTTGTACCTTTTTTATCTTGCCCTCCTTCTGTAGATCGACCTCTTACCACCATTCCTTCTGTTGTTGAGGTTTTTTTACCAGATGTTTTCCTTATCTCCTCAGACAACAAAGCTCCCACAACAGTGTCATAATCAATGGCATCTATTGTGTTAAACCACATAGTTGTGACCAGGTGATCCCAAGACTCAGGCAACGAATACAGTAGTGTAACTGCCTTGTCCTCATCTTCGAACTTTACTTCCATATTAGTTAATTGACAAATCAGAGTACTGAAGACATTCAAGTGATCAGTAATTTCCGTACCTTCTTTCATCTGCAAGTTGTACAACTGCCTCTTCAAGAAGATTTTATTTGACAAATTCTTTGCCATATACAAACTCTCTAGTTTGGTCCACAAACCTGTTGTTTTCGTCTCTTCAACAATGTTAGACAACACCTCATCTGCCAGACACAAACGAATAGTACTGAGGGATCTTGCATCCAGATCCTCCCAGTCCTCGTCTGTCATGCTTGTCGGTTTCTTTGACTTTCCAGCCACTGCCTTTTGCAATCCTTGTTGCATAAGAAGATCCCACATCTTAAGCTTCCATAGCGCAAAGATATTCTTACCGCCGAATTTCTCCACCTCAAACTTAGAACTCTGCACTTTCGCCATTAGCACAAAAAGGTTCTTGCGCTCACAGGAGACCTGCACACAATTCGCCTTGGCTCACCTGTGGCACCTACTCAACCTACTCTTCGATCCAGCGACCAGATTCTCTTCTCCTTCGCTCTCTGCTCCTTCAACTCTAAGCTCTGATACCACTTGTTAGGCAGTGGAAGCAAAACATAGCATAAAATAGGTAGTATTAAACACACATTAAACCAAGCACAACAATCTCACAATTTGACACAGTGATTTATGTGGAAACCCAATGAGGGAAAAAACCGCGACAATAATAATCGATATTCTTTTATTCAAGAGAGAATTACAATAACTAACCTAGACATACAACCATCCTCTCCTCTCATACACACAACACCTCAGTATTGTGTCTTGCTCTCACACACTCACTACACATTACACTCACATTGTACTCACACCTCTATGGGTATACTTGCATATATAACATATATCACTCAGTTACACAAACTGGTCATGAATAGATCACATAGTTACATGAGTAGTTCATAAATAGATTGCATGCATGCGCATTAACATAGTTTCATGCATTACCCGGATGGGGTGCCGCCTAGAGAAAGGCAGAGGACAACTGGAACTAGGCAGCTGGGGGAGTTATTAACCCCGACGGCCAGCCCCTGCACATTTACTCCTCCATGGATCACACCATGAGAGGAGTTATGTTAGTGCACCTGGTTGGGAATTTGGGCAAGTGAACCAGCCAGGCAGGGCGTACCAGGAGGACGCAGAGGTCTTTTCTGACTTCAATGGTGAAAGCAAAGGTCCTTTCAGGCTTTCATGGGGTAAAGAGAGGCATCCAGGCTCATTTAGCTCCACTTCCTCCTTGGTGCACTCTCTCTGCAATGCTCCTAGGCTCTCACGATAACTCCCGCATCATTATTCTCTGTAACCTCTCCTCGCGAACTAGTGGCATCCTTTATGCCTCCCTCTACTCCACTCTCTGCTTCAGCTCCTCCGTTTCCCTCCATTGCTCCCTCCATCTTCCCCCAAATTTCACTCACTCCTTCCTTCACCTCCCTATCCCCCCCACCATGCCCAGGGAGCGTGGAAAGCCTAAGAGGGGTGCTCGTAACAACAACACCCTCTCTCGGGCTAACAGGCTCACTCCCTCTTAAAGAGCTCTCATCACCCACTTCGCCAGTCCTTGTCACTCCTCCCAGAGCACTCATTCGGCTCCCCTCCACTTTCATGGAGCCAGCAAGGTCAAATTGGAGACGACCTCCTCCACTGCTCATTATCGCCCGTCTCCACCTTCATCTCTGCTTCACAACCTAAGCGAAGTAAAAGAGGAGGCGTCACCCTTGGGCGAGCGTCTCACTCTGGACACCAATCTCTTGCGCCCCCCCCCCAATCGTCAAACCTGGTGACCCCTACTACGGCGATGAAAGCTGTAAGGTGGAGGAGGAGATTCCTCCAAGCTGGCAGTTGGAGAACAATGCAGGAACAAACAAGGATATCACCACAAGGGACGACAACGAGATTGGAAAGGAGGAGGAGGATCAGCCTTAACATTTCGCCAACCGTCTCGTAGAGGAGCACCTTCAACTCCTCTTCGAGATCAGGCAAAAGCAGGATGACCAGGTGCATTCACAAAGCGTCCTCGGCCAAAGGATGGACATCATGTTTGATGCCCTCACAGATGTTCTTGTGCGAGCCAGATTCCCGACTTGCAATCAGTGGTTCACCCCAACCTATACTATTCATGGACAACCAGGCCCAGCTATGGATTGAAGCCCCCAGGTTTCAGTTTTTTGTCTATTTCAGTTGTAGAGTCGGTGGTTTGTTTTACCACGACAACAAGATAGATGCTTTAGCAATTTTTTCTTATTATGTCCGTGTAGTTTTAGTCATGGCGACTCTGTATATACCCAGCCTTAGCGGAAGAATGCAGAACTTGGTTTGCATACTTTTGATTTCTCAGATACACTGTAATTTTTTGAGCAAGCACTTCAGTTCCAGAAAGGCTAGAGCTCAGAAGAATATGTTAATGTCTGAACAATATGTAGCCACCTATTCTGGTTTCCCTCCTCTAGTGGAACAGGTGGCTACCATGTGTCATTGTATAGCATACAGTTGTTATTAATATAAGGTTTTGAACTTTTATTTACAAAAAAAAAACATAGTTGCATGCATGTGCATGTGACCGCATGAGGAAATTCATTGGCATGTTTCCAACAGTGAGTTTGGGCTACTTCACACTTTCTATGGAGGCTCTCTTGTGCAATAATGGTTATGTGTTTTTTTTTATGGGATTGGGTGTTGGTGGTGGGCAATTTTATAATTGTATGTAATTTTGGAATTTTTTTAGTTCTCCTTGATTTGAGGGCTAGTCGATATTGATTGTTTTTGTTTATGGTGGTTATTGGTGGTTTTCTTTTGGTTTCTTATTGGTTCTTGTTCCTTCCTTGAGTGGCGTCTTCTTCATTGAGACGATATCTCTTGCCTCACAATCCCTGGAGTTGCTTGGTTCATTGGCGAATGAAGGCTTAGATCATGCTTTAAGCCTTACTTCTTAGTGTTATTTGCAAGGCTTCCTAGGTTTTCAACCTATTT
Organism: Picea engelmannii; assembly: GCA_009831015.1. Classification (NCBI taxonomy): domain Eukaryota; kingdom Viridiplantae; phylum Streptophyta; class Pinopsida; order Pinales; family Pinaceae; genus Picea; species Picea engelmannii. Next base: position 5,352 of record ML848084.1, on the reverse strand, counting down.
AGACCTCTAAGTGCCTAATCTAAGATGGATTTTCGATTAGGCCCTATTCTAGGACCCTTTTCTGATTTTGGATAGAGTTTGTCGGTAGCTCATTGGTGGCAGTGGTTTCCTTTGTCACTTGGATACTTTGTGGCTCTCAAGTCACTAACCCATGTGCGAGTTGTGGTGCTTGGGTCTTGAGCAGTTTGTTTGGTTTTAGTGAAGATTGAATCATTTATGCTTGACCCTTTGAAAGCTTTTTGGCGATGCTAAAGGTTCTTTAATTAGTCTTGCATTTTCAAGTTCGAGGTTTCACTGCTTACATTTCAGTGTTTCGTTGTTTTGGTTGAGTTACTTATAATGTCCATTTTGATTTAATATCTCCTTACACATGTTAAATGTAATGTCTCCATTTTTCTTGAAATAAAGAGATTACTACCATTTTTTGAAAAAAATAAAATAAATTAACATAAACTCATTTTAATGTGTATCTTTAGACCATCATCAACAACTTAAAAAAAAAACAAAAAAAACACCGTAATCATAAAATAAATTAACACATATCCATTTTAAACACTTATAGATTTGTGCTCCAATCTTATTCATCCCTCACATTATTTAATAAATTAAGTATACTAAATTAAGTTAAATTTATGTTGATTATATTCTTTTGTCATAAAGATATTTTTCAATTAATTAATGTTAATAGTAAATGCCTTAAAATATCAAACATTAAAAAAAAAACATATTTAATATTTGAATATTCTAATTTTTTTAGTTTTATATATTCAAGTATTTTAATTTTTATTATTTTTTAATGTGTTAATTTTTAATTTTAATGATTTTAAATCAAATAACATATTTCAAGGAAACCATCTGGACATTTCTTTTCATTATGAAGATGGTATCCATGGTAAAAGCTAGATTATTTAGGGCATAAGTTTAGATCAATAACACCCGGATGGGGTGACACTTGGCAAGAGGAGGGGCACAGGTGGTAGGGATAGATGGCGGGGGGAGTAATGTCCCAAGCCTCCACCCCCGAAGTATTAACTCCCCATGGCGCTCACCATAAGGGAAGTTAACTCAGTGTGCCTGGAGGAGCTCTCGGACGAGCGATCCAGCGAGGCCACTTATACCAGGCGCCTGAACCAGTGTTGTCAGCCTTCAATGGCAATGGGAGGGGCATCAATGGCTCTCAACGATGATAAAAACGACCAAAGCGCCCATTTTTTCCTGTCTATTGCATGCTACCACCTCTGCACAGTGCTACTCGGCCCTCATGGCTTCTTCGCTTGCATTCTGTGCGACATCTAAGCCTCCCCCGACCACCATCGCCCCCCACGACCCCCTTGCATCTCCCCCACCCCTTGGTTCTCACCACCATGCCCCAGGATCGAGGCAAGCCCAGGCGGGTCACCAGGAACAAGAATGCCATCACCCGAGACAACCGGCTTACAACCTCTCAACGAGCTTTGATTGCCCATTTCAGCCGCCCCCACAGACCCACCAGAAGCAATCAGTCCACCCTACGCACTCCAAAAATGGAGATTTCGCCTACCTTGCTCCAGACTCAGACTCAGACTTCCCTGAGCATACCAAAAATGGAGACCCCGTCCCCCATAATGCAATCTCCACCGCTGCCCCAACACTTTCCGGCTAGCACTTTGAAGGAAGAGCCACCTCAGTGCCTCAACATGGTCAAAGAGGAGGCACCACCTCCAATTCAATACCCTGGCCTCAAAGTTGGTTGATGCAGGGCCACCTTCAGCTTCGCAACCAGGCCCGAGCTTGGTGAACACGATAGGGTCACCCTCCAAGGCATGCCTCCCAAGTCTTTCTGCCCCCAACCATCAGCCTCACTGGTGGGAAGGAGGATGCATTGTGGAGGAGGAAATCCCTCCAAGCTGGCAACTGACAAAAGGAGGGGAGAACCCAATTACAACGGAAGACATGGGCACAGACGATGGAGAGGAGGGCTCACACTACACCTATCATATGGCAGTGGAGCATTTAGAGCTCCTCTTTGACATCCGACAGCGGCAGGACGAGCAGGTGCATGGCCAAAGGACAATCCACTAGCGACTGGATCTATTGTTTGAGGCATTCTCAGACGCCCCAATACAAGCACACTGCCCCACTTGCAAGCAAAAGTTTGTCTCGGTCTACACCTCTCATGGACATCTAGGTTCTCCAATGGCTTGACGCGGCCCACCCCCGACTCTGGTTCTTGTCAATTACAGTTTTTAGAATGAATAGTGATTATACTCTCACTCTTTTTTACAGTAGTGTAACCATCTTAATAATGACAGATCTGAATGAAGCCTGCCCTAGGCTAGTTAGTGGGAACAAAGTTCATGTTGAATTTTTTAGCTTTTTGCTCAATTTTTGTAAACTGCATCTCAGCCATGATAGACATATCATCGCTTGGAGCCATCTGTTCTGGTTTCCCTTATGTGGCGGAATAGGTGGCTGCCAAACGAAACACAGTTGTACACTCGTGGTATAATATAAGGTTCTTCTTTTATTTACAAAAAAAAGTTTAGATCAATAACTCACTCATCAACACCAGGATCAAGAGGGAAACAACTTTTCTTCACAACCACTCAAACTACACCTAATTGACTTGCTCTATGTGTTAATTACTTAACACCGTAAATTAATATTAAATTTCTTAAATACAGTGAAGGATCAAAAAGTAATCAAAGCTCAAATTTATCAGTGCTTAAAATATCATTGTTAACATAAATCTACACCAAATTATTTTACTATTATTTTATTTTATATTATTATAGTAAATTCTTTTTTTCTCACTTTTACATTAGAGACATTAATAATAATAATAATAATAAAATAATAATCTATGTTTAAGGTTATCCAAACACCAAATTGGTGTATGAGACCCCCTCTACACCCCTCCCTCTAGGCATTCGACTGGTAAAGTTTACGGAGATATACATACCCTACCCTCTCTGGATTTGAACTTGTGACCTCTTAGGAGGAAACACATGTTCTTAACCTTTACATATAGCTCTTAATTTTTTCTATTACATCAATAGAAATTAAATATATACAATGTGTGGGAGATGTACAACCTCCATACTCAAAGCTCAAAGTTTACGAAGTAGTATAAATTGTCCAATAAATTACTTAAAAAAAATAAAAACGAGATGACCTCTATAACATCCATAAAAACGAGATGACCTCTATAACATCCATTTGTATGTATGTAATACCAACATTAATTAAAATTTATCAAAAACATATTATTTATAAATACAAAGAAACATTTTTTGAATTTCAATTTTCTATACAATATTTACTATATATATATATCTTAATATTTAAAATATACTTAATTTGATTTGAATGTAAATATTGTTATTTTAAGTGTGAAAAAATAGTGTAATGGTATTTTTTTCATTTTTAGACTTTTAGGGGAGGTTCAAGTTCAAATTCGTCTTATTATCACTATAATCTTTAGGCTAATGTTAACAACCTGCAAATCAACATCTATTAAAAAACTTATAATTTCGTAAAGACTAAAATATCTAAAACACACCAAAATAAACTTCTATCTAAAAAATATTTATCCTTTTAATTTTATCACAATAAACCAACATATCATTTAAAAAAATAACAATCATATTACTCTACCATCCAAACTAACCTATCTAAAAGTAGTTTATATACTTAAAATTCAAGTTAAAGGTAAAACCATCATTCCTTTCCTTACAAGCTAATTTGTTTTTTGACATTCGGCTTTTCATAAAAATTGCTACGATGTTACGTGTGTCTGGGAAAAAATTAACGTAGACCAATAAACTATCTTTTTTAATTTCTAGACACCGCATTTTTCAAGAAAAGTTTTATTTGAATTGGAATTTGGTGAAATTGCATTTTTCAAAAAAATTCTATTTCATTTGGAATTTGGTGAAATTGTATCTTTCAAAAAAGTTCTATTTCAATTGGAATTTGGTGGAATTCGAATAAGGTATAGTTTTATAAGGTGTTTTTCAAAAAAGTTCTATTTCAATTGGAATATAGGGAAATTGCATTTTTCAAAAAATTCTATTTCAATTGAAATTTGGTGGAATTCGAATAAGGTATAATTTTACAAGGTATAGTTTTATAAGGTGTTTATAGATTTTTTTTTAAGATTTGAGGTTTACTCAGAATCTATGGGCCAATACATGAAACCTAAAATAACTATATCTTTAAACTTTAATTTATTAAACTATATTTAACATGTTAAATTTAATATTTAAAAGTGAAACTATATTGAACATGTTAAATTTAATATTGAAAAGTATATAATTTTTTATTTATTTAAACTAAAGTTATGGAGTTATAATGTTTTTTTTTTTTTTTTACCTAAGTATATAAAAGAGCAATCTCACTAAAAATAAATTCTATTGAATTATAATGTTTGATAGAAGACTTGTCGAAACTTTTTTTTTTTTTAAGAACAATCTACTTTTTTACAAGAAGCAATTTATACCATTCAATAAACAATATATAAAGTGTATACATGGACATTCCTAACAAATAACTTTTTTTTAATGCTTAAAAAGATCCACAAAGATGACCAATATCCATGAGTACATGAGGAAGTCATCTCAAATCAAAGCATCTTACTCTCTATGTTTATTGAACAAGCTCTTACATCATTAAAATATGAATTGGTGCAACTAAAACAAGCCTCTCATTTATAGCAAAATTATAATTATAGCAAATCTTTTAAATACAAAACTTTAAAACTATGTAAGAAAAATACAAATTAAAGCTTATATTTGTAAACAAAGTTGGAAAATAAACTAGGTGTAAGGCCCTTGTCTAGAGGGGTTTAGAGCACCTTTGTGGCATCGACACAAATGGATAGTTTGGACAACTAAGTTGCCTTGGTTTATTGGTGATGCACATGGTGGACAACAACATTGGCTTGTTGACAAGGTGCATGGGAAGAAGAAGACAAAGAGGGAGGTGAAATGGAAGAAAAGTTGTCTAAGAAAGCTAGTAGGAAGCCAACAAAAGAAAAGGAGAAGAGACAACCAACAAGGAGAAACTCATGGGCATTCAATCAATAATAGAAAATTCTTTAGGTTCTTAATCTAGAAATGCTAAAAATCCTAGATTCAATTCTTTGTTGCAAGGTGGGAGCCAAAAACCCTTGGTGAAATAATGATTTTAGTCTTCTGGAATTGTAGAGGGTTGGGTAGTCAACACAAAGTAGAAGAAATGAGAGACTTAATCAAATATGAAAAGACTAATATCCTCCTTTAGAAGACCAAGTTAGGGGCTTCAAAATCCATAAAAACAAGTAAGCTACAATGACAAATATGTGAAGGTACAATGGTCAATTCAAGAGGTGCC
>ML848083.1:33593-60148 GCA_009831015.1 Picea engelmannii | reverse complement strand
ATTTCCGCACCCTGCCTATATAGCAACCTGCGGAAATTTCTCTTTATAAGGTTTTTACATAGGAAAATGCAACTTCTTTTCTCAGGAAAAGTTCTTCTTCCATATCTCTTCAGGAACTCAGGCCACTGTGACCCCTCTAAAGGAAATAGATAGGTTTACATCATTAACAATCATAGGGATGACGAAAATAATGTGTAACAGCGACTTTCGTTGATATGATTTGATTATACTGTTGCTAATCGAGTTGACTTGTGTGCGTACAGGTAATCATGGTTAGAGGACATCACAGAGGCAGATGACGAGGTGCCAGGGGAGGAGGTGCGACACCTCCAGTAGCTTCCACACCCGAGGGGTCTAACCCCCAGGGAGACGAGTAGGTTCTCGGATAGGAGAAAATGGAAGTTGGTGATGTAGTCGGAATGATGAGATCTTTTTAGCACATGTCCGAGGCACTGATCAACCGTTTGGACATAGATGAGGCTAGGGCGTCGGCACCCTCTGAGGTTTCACCGCGCGCTCCAGTCGGTACTGGTAGCATTCACCGCGAACTCGAGAAGGTCAAATTTCCCAAGTTCTTTGGTGCCCCGGACGACGCAGCCGCTGAAGCATGGTTGGAGAACATGGCGATGTGCTTCGCACTTCGCGCTTATACCTCCAACATGAAGGTTTGCATGGCGGTCTTTCAACTGAAGGGGAGCGCTCCTCTATGGTGGAAGATGCTCCTACCGCAGCTGAACATGGTCTTCGAAGACGTGTCATGGAAACTATTCGAGGAACGGTTCCGAGAGAGGTACCTTTCAAAGGAATTCATTGAGCGTCAGCTAGATGAGTTCAACGCCTTATGATAGGGAGGTCGTACGGTGCCCGAATACGAGGCCCATTTTATGGAGCTGCTCCGGTATGCTCCGCACCTTAACACTGAGAAACTTAATGTCAACATGTTCGTGTTCGACCTTAACGATAGCCTACGTGCAAAGGTTAGGATTTTGATATCTCAAGCCTTGCATGATGTCATCCAGAAGGCCCTCATAGCGGAGGAGAAGCTTATCAGTGGGGGTCAAACCAGGACTCCAGCGAGACCAACAAGGCAGGTTCCATCTGGAGCACAACGACATCAAACATCAGCCAGACTTACGTCAGGATATCGTGGCTTCCAGAGGGGATCCAATTTCACTACACCTCGACGACCGACGCCTTAGCAGCGGACACCTTATCGAGGACCACAGCATCAACAACAACGTCGACTGTAGTAGCAACAGTTTAGGCATGTTCAGCAGAACAAACTAGGGTACCAGGTCGGTGGGCCATCATCTTCTACTTCGAGTACCAGGACTACTGGGCCGAAGAAGGGGTGTTGGACATGTGGGGAATCACACTACCAGCGCGACTGCCCTGTGGAGAGGACTAGGGCGTCCGGAATGGTCAGACCCATGACCATAGGAGATATGGGAAAGGCCCATCGGATTCATGCAGCAGCGAATAATCGCCAGGTAGAGCACCAATCGACTGTGCTCGAGACGACAGGTACAGTCACTGACCAGACCCTTAGTATTTTGATAGATCCTGGTGCTACCGAGAGTTTCATTTCTGGAGCAGCGCTAAAAAGGATTAAGGTAAAGGTAGTGAAACAAGATGAGTTTAGCTTCGTAGAGATGGCTTCAGGAACCAAACAAAAGGTTGGAGGAAATGTTACAAGATGTATCCTTAACCTGGGAGAGTTTGTCACAAGGGCCAACCTGTACGTCACGATCTTAGGATCTTATGATGTCGTGATTGGTATGGGTTGGTTGGAGTCGCATGAGGCGATACTCAACTGTAAGAGGAAACAGTTGAACTTGGTTGATGACGAGGGACAGAGTCGTTTGATTTCAGGCCCGAACCAGGCAGTTTCCCTGAGGTTCATCTCTTCCTTGCAACCTTGGAAGAGCATGCGCAAAGGGTGCAAGATTTATGTGATCCTTGCATTAAACGAGAGGGGAGTAGCAGTAGGTCTAGAACACCTTCTGGTGGTGAGAGAGTTTGCAGACGTCTTTCTGGAGGAATTACCTGGGATTCCGTTGGAGAGGGAGTTGGAGTTTACCATAGACCTAAAACCGGGGACTGAACCGATAGCAAGAATGCCTTATCAGATGTCGACCCCGGAGTTACAAAAGTTGAAAATGCAACTGAAGAAGTTGTTGGACCTGGGACTGATACGTCCTACTATGTCACCGTGGGGTGCACCTGTTATTTTCATATGAAAGAAGGAAGGATCGTGGAGCCTTTGCATTGACTACCGTCAACTGAACAAGGCCACGATCAAGAATCAGTATCCATTGCCAAGAATTGATGATCTATTCGATCAAATGAAGGGTGTGATGGTGTTCTTCAAGATCGATTTGCGATCAGGGTATCACCAGTTACGGATCAAGGAGGATGACGTCCCTAAGACCGTCTTTAAGACGAGGTTTGGGCATTATGAGTTTATTGTGTTACCATTTTGATTGACAAACGCCCCAAGTGTATTTATGAGTTTGATGAACGGGGTGTTCCGCGAGTACTTGGACAAGTTCGTCCAAGTATCCATTGACGATATTTTGATCTACTCTTGGACAACGAAGGAGCATGACGAGCACTTGCACTTGGTACTACATTGTCTGCGAGAGCACAAATTGTATGGGAAGTTGTCCAAATGCTCATTTTATCAATCGAAGATTCACTACTTAGGGCATGTCATATCCGACGAAGGTATCGTCATGGATCCAGCAAAGGTCAAGGCTATTATGGAATGGCCTGCATCGACGAATGTCCCCAAAGTTCGTAGCTTCATGGGTTTGGCAGGATACTATCGACGGTTCGTCGAGGGATTTTCGAAGATAGCAAATCCAATCACGGAATTGCAGAAGAAGAACAAGAAGTTTGCTTGGACCGAGAAATACGCGGAAGCATTTCGGAGGCTCAAGGAGTTGTTGACAACAACACCGATACTAAAGGTCCCGAACATGGATGCAAACTTCTTGGTATGCACTGACACATCCAAGGAAGGCTTAGGCGGAGTCTTGATGCAAGTCGGACGAGTGATTGCTTACATTTCGAGGAAACTAAGAAGGCATGAGGAGAACTACGTGACGCACGATTTGGAGTTATTAGCCATCGTATATGCCTTGAAGGTTTGGAGACAGTACCTTGTTGGACGAAAATTTGAACTAAGGACTGACCATTGTGGACTACAACACATATTTACGCAAAGTGACCTGAACGCGCGACAACAACGTTGGTCGGAATTGCTTAGCGAGTACGACTTCAAGATTACTTACATAAAAGGAACAGTGAACCGAGTGGCGGATGCATTGAGTCGAAGACCATGCATCTTTTTGATGCTGCCTCTTCAGAGGAATCTACGTGAAAAGATTCTAAATTTACAGCGTGATGATGACTGGTACAAAGAGGTCAAGGGTTTTATCGGACAAAACACAATGATGGTACCACGATTTGAAGGATTTTCTTTTGATAGAAATGGTTTATTGAGGTTTAAAAATTGGATCTACGTACAGCCGAACAACGAGTTGAGGATGTTGATCCTGAGCGAGGCTCATAGAGCAGTTTACATGGCTCATCTGGGAGTCACGAAGATGAGGGCAGACCTTAAACCCTTATTCTTTTGGAAGGGAATGAAGGCCGACATAGTCAACTATGTGGCCAGATGTCTAGACTGTTAGCAGGTAAAGGTTGAACATAGACACCCAACAAGATTACTACAACCATACGGTATTCCGAAATCGAAATGGGAGGTTATTTCGATGGACTTTATTGTTGGATTGCCACTGACGGCAAGGAGACATGACTCGATTTTCATAGTAGTAGACACTCTGACGAAGAGTGCTCACTTTATTCCTGTGCGTACGACGTATCAGGCACCTGACATAGCTAGAGTTTTCGTTAGTGAGATTGTGAGGCTGCATGTTGTGCCTAAGAGGATTATATCCGATCGAGGATTGGTGTTTATCGGATGATTTTGGACGAGTTTCCAAAAGGCCTTGGGAACCCAACTTAACTTTAGTACTGCATATCACCCGGAAACTGATGGGCAGACTGAACGAACGAACCAGACCTTGGAGAACATGTTGCGCATGTACGTGATGGACTAGCAAAAGCGTTGGGAAGAATTCTTGCCACTAGTGGAGTTCACTTACAACAACAGTTACCAGAGCACCATTAAGATGGCGTCTTTTGAGTTTCTTTACAGGCGACCGCGTCGGACGCCCTTGAATTGGGATTGGCTTGAGGATAGGGTCCTGGTGGGACCAGAAGCGAGCCAAGAAATGGAACAAATGCAAACAATAAGACAAAGGATTAAAGAAGCGCATGATTGACAAAAGAGTTATGTCGATGCGCACCATGTCGACCGTAGTTACGAGGTCGACGATCAAGTCTTCTTGCGGGTTAAATCACATAAGAGTTCGAACAAGTTTGGGAAGGGAGCTAAACTCTCTCCTAGGTTCGTGGGACCTTTCAAGATTGTGGAGAGAAAGGGACTCATGGCCTATCGACTAGCTTTGCCTGATTCTTTGAGGCGTATGCACGATGTTTTTCATGTATCTCTTTTCAGAGATTATATTAATGATCCTAAACATGTTATTGACATGAGTTCCTTGTAGGTGTTGGACGATGGGACGCTCACGATTGAGCCGGTCTGCATCTTGGATCATCACGTGAAACTTATAGTGTGAAACTTCGGGACAAAGTTTAGACCAAGAGGTGGGTGTATGTAACATCCCGCTCTGGCGCACTGAGCGAACTTATTCTTTGAGGACACTTGCTTGGAAGTGATCCGAATTATTATGCTATTAAAACTTTTGATTTTGATTATGAGGCATTATGGGTTGATGACATGTTGCTTTACTACATTGACATAAACAGGTGTTATTGACTCGGTTTTACTGAGTGTGCAGGGTTTTGGACCTCAAGGATGCAGAGGCATTGATGGAACCCCTTGGACTCTGGATCGAGTCAGGGAGTGTGCCATTGGGGTTTGATTGTTTTACTGTGATATTAGTGCATCTGATTAGATGGTATGATATGGATATGTTCTGACAAGATTTGTTGATGATGCAGGCTGACGATAGCTTGCCAACCAGACTCACATTTGGAGTAAAGGGGTCACACACGACTACAAGAGATGTTGAGGGAGAGGTGTGGACAGCAGCCCTGCCACAGCCTACTAGCACTCTCGCTATGGCTCGAACTGTAGGTTAACAATTACCTAATTCGAGAGGACCCACGATGCCGTGAGGGCAGACTACGACAGTCACTCATGATGATTCTAAGGGGCGCGCAATAAGGCGGGGTCCTTATTCCTTAGAAGCCCTTAGTCTCCCACAAGTTCACCTAGCAGAGTGTTGACTCTAGGGGTTATTGATGTCTACCAAATCAGTCAAGAGGCGAGAGGCACCCTTGGAGCACGTAGTGCATCCTGAAGGGCACGTTACGCAAAGGAACAAATGAGGCGAGTGGCACCCTTGGAGCACCTAGTGCGTCCTGAAGGGCACGTCGCGTTGTTGATGATAGAGGGATGAACCTAGATGGCCCTAAGACAAATAACATGTTAAGTAATTTTTAAAAACAAATTCCCTAATTAAATGTCACCCAGTACAAAATTTAAGGCCTAATTCTAAATGACGCTAGTGGTAAAATTTTGTCTTCTATATAAAAAAAATAAAAATAAAAAAAAAGTGATGAAAATAATAAAAATAAAAACAACTTAAATAATAATTACGATCTTCTTTAAATCTTGTAACATGAAGGGAGTAAGAAATTTAATTTATTCATAAAAAAGTAAAATTATGTGGGACTAAAATTTAAAAAGGGAATTAATTGTTTTATTACCCTAATAAATTAAAGTATATCAATTAAATAAGAAAAGGGAAAAAGGGTTAATTTTCACACCTGCCTTTTTGAGTTCTAAGTAAAAAGGGGAAAGAGGGAAAATTAAAAAATAGGAAACTAGAGAAAAGAGGTAACATAAAAAGGGAAAAAGGGCGAATGTAAGGGAAAAAGCGAAAAGTCAACTTAGTAAAGAATCTACCATTAAGAGCTTTCTAATTTTAAACTGATTTAGCAATTTAATAAAAGAGAAAGCTATTAAAACATGTAAGAGAATTTGGGGACACCTAGGAGTGATTCTAGGAGTAACTATAGGTTGGTGAGGGAAATAGAGATATTTACTTAATTGAAGAAATTTTTTTATGGAGGAATGTAGGGGATGGGGGACACTTGTACGGAGAGAAATTTTTGGGAATTTATTTTTAAAAACTTTAATTAAATGAGATTTTAGGAAAGAAAGGAAGTTCGAAACTCTATAAAAGAAAGGGAGGAGGAGGAAGGATCATCTTCTGTTTGTGTAACATTACGCTGCAGAAATATGTAATTGACTGATTTACTTGTGGGAGTTGGAATACCCAACTCGAAGAGGAGTGGTAGCTCGGCCTTGCGAGGCGAGCTGGGAGCTAGACGAAACCTCTAGATAGTGTGTGTGGCCCCTTTGCGGCTCAGGGGGCTAAGGGGGAAGAAGAGTACCCCTAGCATTGGCTGGGAGGTACCGGTGAGGTCTCGACGGTCGGCGAGCGGGAGTTGCACGGAGCATGGGACGCCAATCGGAGCGGGCGAACAGGCAACGATACGCTTTCTTCGTTTGAATGGTACAATATAGTAGGTTTTATGATTGGATCTGCATGTTGATTATGTAAGTAGATTGGATGTTTCGATTGATAGCTGAAATTTTCTTAGCCTAGCTCCTTGGTTGTCGTCTCCTATGGCCTCGTTTTCCCGCATGTCGTGACCGCCCTGTGGTGTTGATTGTGACCTTGAGGTTGTTTAGTCTTCGTCCCTAGCTCGTCAGTCCTCGCTTAAGCAGTCGGCCAGGATCCTGATCTACGGTAGTCGCCTTAGCGTTAAAAGACCTATGGATCTCAACGCCTTGCTTTTCTGTGCGAGGATGGTGAAGCGAAGGTGAACCTATCAGTTGTTTACCTCTGTTGTTGTCCTTTCTTGATTGCTGACTTGCGCCTTCAGTACGGCCTTGGAATTTGGATCATCTTGTGTCCTTGTTGTTTATTTTCTGCGCCTCGATTGATAGAACTCCGATGATCCCTTCGATGAGTTATCCATTGGGTCCTTGCATTCTCTCATTGTTGTCCTCGTTGCATGGGTCTTCTGGCTGGAAAAACGAATTAACCTCGTGCCTACATTTTTCATTGGTATTCTGGCATTGGACAGACTTATTGATTTTCTGTCTGCAATTATTTGGCAACCTGAAAATGAAAAGAAAAAAAAACAATTAAATATTCTAAGTCTGTGTTTTTGGGTACACTGATTTGGACAAGCGTTATGTGTTTTTGCCTACGATATAATGTTATCCTGGAAAAGGAAACACATTGTTATTTGATTTCCTGTCTGCGTGGTAATGGTAACCTGAAATGGAAAAACGAATTAATCTCTCTGTCTGCGTTTTCCCGTTTTTGACTATGAGTTTTCCAGTGAATTGATGTTTGCATTTTCCTGTTGAATGCCCCCGATTTTCCCTTTGGAAATGAGACTGAGTTTGCTCTTATTAACGCCCACTAAATTGCTGGAATCGATTGACTGAGTTTGTTGTTATTACGCCCACTAAATTCCTGGAATCGATTGATTGATTTGCTATTATTAATGCCGACGAAATTGTTGGAATCGATTGACTTATTTGTTGTTATTAATGCCCACAAATTTGCTTCAAATCGGTTGCTTGAGTTGCTGTAAATACCCGCGATCTTTGCCAAATAACAGTAACTAAAACATTAACATCAAATGTCCTGGAGATTCTCAATCTTCGAGTACTGACACGTTTTAATAATTATCTTCTGCTTTATTACGACCACCAGATCATTTTATACACTTATCTTAAGGGAAATCGTGTAAATTTAGCATTTAACCATTTTTATGGATTTTCTTTTGTTTTACATAAGCAAGTTTCCTTTTATCCTCTGTTTTTGTTTTGAAGATATCATTAAACTGCTTCTATATCAACTGTAATACAACGAGAACCCCTTTTGTGGTTGTTAACAACAAGATAAACATCGTCACGTATCCCAGCCCAAATTTTAAACAATTGTTTCTCTTGCAAAATGGACATGAAGAATCAACAATAAAAGCTCAAACGATCCAAGACTTGCCTCTATGTTTTTTACAGATAGTCGTATGCATATCATCTTCTTTAGGAATTTCAAGTAGTAGTTTAATGGTGATTTTTAAAACTAAAAACTCATCTTTCCTACCATAAACTTGATATAAATTTAACATAATTTTTAATTCCATAAATCTGACACATTAAGTCGTAAATAAATCGATATTTATGGATGATCATGTTTCACGTTCTCTTTCATCTTAATATATGTTTATGTCATAATGAAACATTATACCCTTAAAATGTTTTATCCAAATTTGATGGATGAGAATTATCACCAAATTATCACAACTAAAGGAAGTTTACTACATCATTGGAAGCTCGATATGCTTTTAATACAATGGCATATGGTAGTAAATGAAATTCGGTGTGGAGTGTTATGAGTAAACGAAATTTAAATGAAGGAACTTTACAATTTGGGCGGGAACTAGTTACACATGGACTTTCTATTTCTCATGTTCTTTAAAATGGTTAGCTTAATAATCTTTAAGTTTATTTAGATAGGAAATTTTTATAATAATAATAAAAAAGTTATTTTAGAACACTTTTAGAAGATAGATATTTAGTAAGAGATAGATTATCATTGTCACATATTTGTCATATTATATTGACATTGTTGTTCAAGGATATATGGCATGTTGGGATACATAGGGTTATATATACATTATGACTCTCATCTAGTATGTAATTTTATTTTTATTATTAATAAAATTGTGTGTTTAAGGATACTTGATGAACTTAATATGGTATCAAAACTATGGAAATCAAATGACCATGTAATGAGAAATGTATGGTAGACTCCAAATCCGAAGGTTGTATTTCTTTGTCAAGCAAAAGAATCTCTTCAATGGGGCATTTCTTTAGTTATTTAAATTAAAAAAATAAACTTTCAATTTTGAAATATTGATCATTGCTTTCACATCTCTTTTTGAAATTATTTGTAATTCAGTTCTTCTTTTCAATCAATTTTATAATTTTTGTAAAGGTCCATGACAGTCAAATTTTAGATATATAATTCTTTATAGATCAACAAATTGTTCGTAAAATATTTGCAAATCTAATAAATCTAACAAATATATCTTATAATTTGGATAAAAAGAAATTGTTTTAATATAAATTTTAGTGGGTATTATTATTCAGCTTTCTTGAAGTGGCTCTATGCCTAACTCATTCCACCTCATGATAACTATTATGACCTTAATAACTTGATAATAGTTCACTCCTTCGCCTTTCGACTTCTTGCTTAAGCGATATTGTTCTGGGTTGTTGACAAAGTCGTTTTAGCTTGCGCTGCCCGTTGAGGGTGTTGTTGTTTATTATAAGTAATGTTTATACTTGGTTATGTAAACATTTAATGTGCTTGGTTGCTCACTGTAAGGGTTCTAGCTACTTGTGTAATTAATGTTGGGTTGCTAGGATGATTGTCCTTAGCTTAGTAGGATTGGTCTGCTTGAGTCGGGCAGGATGTAGACACCTCTTTGTTCCTCAGAACAGTTGCCAGCCCTGAGACCTTAAATGGTCAAAATCGATGGGAGCTTGGGCTTGAGCTTTGCTTATGTGTCCTGGAGGTCCTAACCATTGTAGGGTAGGACAGGCGAGTGGTCATTCTTAATCTTGTTAAGTCGTCATGTTGATGTTGTGTGAGTTGCTTGCGTGGTGTTCATCGTCATGTTGCGTTGTTGAGTATAATGTCATGTTTACCTTCCTACACACACACACACCAAAAAAAAAAAAATTGCACTTGTTATGTGAGGCTTGATGTCGTAACCAAACGGGAGGGTTGTTTCATATGGTATCAGAGCGAGGTTCAACCCGCAACTTGGGATCGCTACGACATTCGTTGATATGATTTGACTATACTGTTGCTAATCGAGTTGACTTGTGTGCGTGCAGGTAATCATGGTTAGATGATGTAGCAGAGGTAGACGACGGGTTGCTAGGGGAGGAGGCGCGATGCCTCCAGTAGCATCCACACCCGAGGGGTCTAACCCCCAGGGAGACGAGCAGGTTCTCGGACAGGAGCAGATGGCAGTTGGTGATGTAGTCGGAATAATGAGATCTTTTCAACGTATGTCTGAGGCACTGATCAACCGTTTGGACAGAGATGAGGCCAGGGTGTTGTCACTCTCTGAGGTTTCGCCGCGTGCTCCGGTCGGTACTGGTAGCATTCACCGCGAACTCGAGAAGGTCAAATTTCTTGAGTTCTTTGGTGCCCTGGACGACGTAGCCGTCGAGGCATGGTTGGAGAACATGGCGATGTGCTTCGCACTTCGCGATTATACCTCCAACATGAAGGTCCGCATGGCAGTCTTTCAACTGAAGGGGAGCGCTCTTCTATGGTGGAAGACGCTCCTACCATAGCTGAATATGGTCGTTGAAGACGTGTCATGGGAACTGTTCGAGGAACGGTTCCGAGAGAGGTACCTTTCAGAGGAATTCATTGAGTGTCAACTCAATGAGTTCAACGCCTTACGATAGGGAGGTCGTACGGTGCTCGAGTACGAGGCCCATTTTATGGAGCTGCTCCGGTATGCTCCGCACCTTAACACTGAGAAACTTAAGGTCAACAAGTTCATGTTCAGCCTTAACGATAGCCTACGTGCAAAGGTTAGTATTTTGATGCCTCAAACCTTGCATGATGTTGTCTAGAAGGCCCTCATAGCGAAGGAGGAGCTTATCAGTGGAGGTCAGACCAGTATTCCAGCGAGACTAGCAAGGCAGGTTCCATCTGAAGCACAGTGGCATCAGACACCAGCCAGACTTATGCCGAGATATCGTGCCTTCCAGAGTGGATCCACTCTCACTACACCTCGGCGATCGATGCTTCAGCAGTGGACACCTTATCGGGGACCATAGCATCAATAGCAACGTCGACCGCAGCAACAACAGTTTAGGCATGTTCAGCAGAACAGACTAGGGTACCACGCCGGTGGACCGTCATCTTCTACCTCGGGTACCGGGACTACTGGGCCGAAGAAGGGGTGTTGGACGTGTGGGGAGCCACACTACTAGCGCGAATTCCCTGTGGAGAGGACTAGAGCGTCTGGATCGGTCGGACCCACGACCGTGGGAAATATGGGCAAGGCCCATCGGATTCATGCAGTGGTAAATAACCACCAGGCAGAGCACCAATCGACTGTGCTTTAGACGACATGTATCGTCGCTGACCAGACCCTTAGTATTTTGATTGATCCTGGTGCTACCGAGAGTTTCATTTCTGGTGCAGCGCTAAAAAGGATTAAGTTATATGCAGTCGAACAGGATGAGTTTAGCTTCGTAAAGATGGCTTCAGGAGCCAAACAAAAGGTTGGAGGAAAAGTTACGAGATGTATCCTTAACCTGGGAGAGTTTGTCACAAGGGCCAACCTATATGTCATGATCATAGGATCTTATGATGTCGTGATTGGTATGGACTGGTTGGAGTTGCATGAGGTGATATTCAACTGTAAGACGAAACGGTTGAACTTGGTCGATGACGAGAGATAGAGACGTGTGATTGTAGGCCGGAACCAGGGAGTTTCCCTGAGATTCATCTCTTCCTTGCAACTTCGGAAGAGCATGCGCAAGGGGTGCAAGCTTTATGTGATCCTTGCGTTAAACGAGAGGGGTGTAGCGGTAGGTCTAGAACACCTTCCGGTGGTGAGAGAGTTTGCAGACGTCTTTCCGGAGGAATTACCTGGGATGTTGTCGGAGAGGGAGTTAGAGTTTACCATAGACCTAAAACCGGGGACTAAACCGATAACAAGAACGCCTTCTCAAATGTCGACCCCGGAGTTACAAGAGTTGAAAATGCAACTGAAGGAGTTGTTGGACCTGGGACTGATACGTCCTAGTGTGTCACCGTGGGATGCACCTGTTATTTTCATACAAAAGAAGGACGGATCGTGGAGGCTTTGCATTGACTATTGTCAACTGAACAAGGCCACGATCAAAAATCAGTATCCATTGCCAAGAATTGATGATATGCTCGATCAAATGAAGGGTGCAGCGGTGTTCTCCAAGATCTATTTGCGATCAGGGTATCACCAGTTACAGATCAAGGAGGATGACATCCCTAAGACTGCCTTTAAGACGAGGTTTGGGCATTATGAGTTTACTGTGCTACAGTTTGGATTGACAAACGCCCCAGGGGTATTTATGAGTTTAATGAACGAGGTGTTCCGCGAGTACTTGGACAAGTTCATCCAAGTATTCGTTGACGATATTTTGATCTACTCTCGGATGACGAAGGAGCATGACGAGCACTTGCACTTGGTACTACAGTGTCTGCGAGAGCACAAATTGTATGGGAAGTTGTCCAAATGCTCATTTTATCAATCAAAGATTCACTACTTAGGGCATGTCATCTCCGGTGAAGGCATCGTCGTGGATCCAGCAAAGGTCGAGGCTATTATGGAATGGCCTACGCCGACGAATGTCCCTGAAGTGCGTAGCTTCATGGGTTTGGCAGGATACTATCGATGGTTCGTCAAGGGATTTTCGAAGATAGCAAATCCGATCATGGAATTGCAGAAGAAGAACAAGATGTTTGTTTGGACCGAGAAATGCGCGGAGGCATTTCAGAGGCTCAAGGAGTTGTTGACAACAGCATCGATACTAAAGGTCCCGGACATGGACGCGGACTTCTTGGTATGCACTAACGCATCCAAGGAAGGCTTAGGTGGAGTCTTGATGCAAGACGGACGAGTGATTGCTTACATTTCGAGGAAACTGAGAAGGCATGAGGAGAACTACGCGACGCACAATTTGGAGTTATTAACCATCGTATATGCCTTGAAGGTTTGGAGACAGTACCTTGTTGGACGAAAATTTTAACTAAGGACTGACCATTGTGGACTACAACACATATTTACGCAAAGTGATCTGAACGCGCGACAACGGCGTTGGTCGAAAATGCTTAGCGAGTACGACTTCAAGATTACTTACATAAAAGGAACAGTGAACCGAGTGGCGGATGCATTGAGTCGGAGAATACACATCTTTTCGGTGTTGTTTCTTCAGACGAATCTACGTGAAAAGATTCTAACTTTACAGCATGACGATGACTGGTACAAAGAGGTCGAGGGTTTTATCATAAAAAACACAATGATGGTACCACGATTTGAAGGATTTTCTTTTGATAGCGATGGTTTATTGAGGTTTAAAAATCGGATCTACATACCGTCGAACGACGAGTTGAGGATATTGATCCTGAGCGAGGCTCATAGAGCAGTTTACATGGCTCACCCGGGAGTCACGAAGATGAGGGCAGACCTTAAACCCTTATTCTTCTGGAAGGGAATGAAGGCCGACATAGTCAACTATGTGGCAAGATGTCTAGAATGTCAACAGTAAAGGATGAACATAGACACCCAGTAGGATTACTACAACCACACGCTATTCCGGAATCGAAATGGGAGGTTATTTCGATGGAATTTATTATTGGATTGCCACTGATGGCAAGGAGACATGACTCGATTTTCGTAGTAGTAGACACTTTGACGAAGAGTTCTCACTTTATTCTTGTGCGTACGACGTATCATGCACCTGACATAACTAGAGTTTTCATCAGTGAGATTGTGAGGTTGCATGGCATGCCTAAGAGGATTATATCTGATCGAGGATCGGTGTTTATCGGACGATTTTGGACGAGTTTCCAAGAGGCCTTGGGAACCCAACTTAACTTTAGTACTGCGTATCAGCCGGAAACTGACGGGCACACCGAACGAACGAACTAGACCTTGGAGGACATGTTGCGCATGTACATGATGGACCAGCAAAAGCGTTGGGAAGAATTATTGCCACTAGTGGAGTTCGCTTACAACAACAGTTACCAGAGCACCATTAAGATGGCGGCTTTCGAGTTTCTTTACGGGCGACCGTGTCGAACGCCCTTGAGTTGGGGTCGGCTTGAGGATAGGGTCTTGGTAAGACTAGAAGCGATCCAAGAAATGGAAGAGCAAATGCAAACAATAAGACAAAGGATTAAAGAAGCGCAGGATCGACAGAAGACTTATGCCGATGCGCACCGTGTCGACCGTAGTTATGAGATTGGCGATCGAGTCTTCTTGCGGGTTAAACCGCATAAGAGTTCGATTAAGTTTGGGAAGGGAGCTAAACTCTCTCCTAGGTTCGTGGGACCTTTCAAGATTGTGGAAAGAAAGGGGCCTGTGGCCTATCGACTAGCCTTGCCTGATTCTTTGAGGCGTATGCATGATATTTTTCATGTATCTGTTTTGAGACATTATATTAGTGATCCTACACATGTTATTGACATGAGTTCCTTGCAGGTGTCAGATGAGAGGATGCTCATGACTAAGCTGGTCCGCATCTTTGATCATCGCGTTCGACAGCTAGAACGTCGACTGGTAGATCAGGTCAAGGTCCAGTGGGACAATTATAGTCCGCACTCGGCGACCTAGGAGGACGCATATGATATGCGCCAGCAGTTTCCATTTTTGTTTGATAGATAGACATATGATATTGTGATACACTTTATTTCCCACTCTGGTGCACTGAGCGAACTTATTCTTTGAGGACACTTGCTCACAAGTGATCCGGATTATTATGCTATTAAAACTTTTGATTTTGACTATGAGGCATTATGGGTTGATGACATGTTGTTTTACTACATTGGCATAGACAGGTGTTATTGACTCGGTTTTACTGAGTGTGCAGGGTTTTGGACCTCGAAGATGCAAAGGCATCGATGAAACCCCTTGGACTCCAAATCGAGTCAAGGAGTGTGCCATTGGGGTTTGATTGTTTTACTATGATATTAGTGCATCTGATTAGATGGTATGATATGGATATGTTCTGACATGATTTGTTGATGATGTAGGCAGAAGTTAGCTTGCCGACTAGACTCACATATGGAGTAAAGGGGTCACACACGACTACCAGAGATGTTGAGGGAGAGGTGTAGACAACAGCCCTGCCATAGCCTACTAGCACTCTCGTCGTGGCTCGAATTGTAGGTTAACGATTACCGAGTTCGAGAGGACCCATGATGCCATGAGGGATGACTGTGGCAGTCGCTCACGATGACTCCAAGGGTTATTAATGTCTACCAAATCAGTCAAGAGGCGAATGGCACCCTTGGAGCACGTAGTGCGTCCTGAAGGACACGTCGCGCAAAGGAACAAATGAGACGAGTGGCACCCTTGGAGAACCTAGTGTGTCCTGAAGGGCACGTCGCGTTGTTGATGATAGAGGGATGAACCTAGATGGCCCTAAGAAAAATAACATGTTAAATAATTTTTAAAAACAAATTCCCTAATTAAATGTCGCCCAGTACGAAATTTAATGCCTAAGTCTAAATTACGTTAGTGGTAAAATTTTGTCTTCTATTAAAAAAAAATAGTCATGAAAATAATAAAAATAAAAACAACTTAAATAATAATTATGATCTTCGTTAAATCGTGTAACATGAAGGGAGTAAGAAATTTAATTTATTCATATAAAGTAAAATTATGTGGGATTAAAATTTAAAAAGGGAATTAATTGTTTTATTACCCTAATAAATTAAAGTATATTAATTAAATAAGAAAAGGGAAAAAGGGTTAATTTTCACACCTGCCTTTTTGAGTTCTAAGTAAAAAGGGGAAAGAGGGAAAATTAAAAAATAGGAAACTAGGGAAAAGAGGTAACATAAAAAGGGAAAAAGGGGGAACCTAAGGGAAAGAGCGAAAAGTCAACTTAGTAAAGAATCTACCATTAAGAGCTTTCTAATTTTAAACTGATTTAGCAATTTAATAAAAGGGAAAGCTATTAAAACTTGTAAGAGAATTTGGGGACACCTAGGAGTTATTCTAGGAGTAACTCTAGGTGGGTGAGGGAAATAGAGATATTTACTTAATTAAAGAAATTATTTTATGGAGGAATGTAGGGGATGGGGGACACTTGTACGGAGAGGAATTTTAGGAATTTATTTTTAAAAACTTTAATTAAATGAGATTTTAGGAAAGAAAGGAAGTTCGAAACTCTATAAAAGAAAGGGAGAAGGAAGATGGATCATCTTCTGTTTGTGTAACGATACGCTGCAGAAATATCGACTTGACTGATTTACTTGTGGGAGTTGGGATACCCAGCTCGGAGAGGAGTGGTATCTCGACCTTGCAAGGCGAGTTGGGAGCTAGACGAAACCTCTGGATAGTGTGTGTGGCCCCTTTGCAGCTCGGGGGGCTAAGGGGGGAGAAGAGTACCCCTAGCGTTGGCTGGGAGGTACCAGTGAGGTCTCAACAGTCAGTGAGCGGGAGTTGCATGGAGCACGGGATGCCAATCGGGGCGGGCGAACAGGCAATGGTACGCTTTCTTCGTTTGAATGGTAGAATGTAGTAGGTTTTATGATTGGATCTGCATGTTGATTATGTAAGTAGATTGGATGTTTAGATTGATAGCTGAAATTTTCTTAGCCTAGCTCCTTGGTTGTCGTCTCCTATGGCCTCATTTTTCCGCATGTCGTGACCGCCCTGTGGTGTTGATTGTGACCTTGAGGTTGTTTAGTCTTCGTCCCTAGCTCGTCAATCCTCGCCTGAGCAGTCGGCCAGGAGCCTGATCTACGGTCATCGCCTTAACATTAAAAGACCTATGGGTCTCAACGCCCTGTTTTTCTATGCGAGGATGATGAAGCGAAGGCAAACCTATCAGTCGTCTACCTCTGTTGTTGTCCTTGCCTGATTGTTGACTTGTGCCTTCAGTACGACCTTGGCGTTTGGATCATCTTGTGTCCTTGTTGTTTATTTTCTACGCCTCGATTGATAGAACTCTGGTGATCCCTTCGATGAGTTATCCATTGGGTCCTTGCATTCTCTCACTATTGTCCTCGTTGCATGGGTATTCTGGCTGGAAAAACGAATTAACCTCGTGCCTACATTTTTCATTGGTACTCTGGCATTGGACATACTTATTGATTTTCTGTATGCGATTATTTGGCAACCTGAAAATGAAAAAAAAAAAAAACAATTAAATATTCTAAGTCTGCGTTTTTGGGTACACTGATTTGGACAAGCGTTATGTGTTTTTGCCTGCGATATAATGGTATCCTGGAAAAGGAAACACGTTATTTGATTTCTTGTCTGCGTGGTAATGGTAACCTGGAATGGAAAAACGAATTAATCTCTCTATCTGTGTTTTCTCGTTTTTGACTACGAGTTTGCCAGTGAATTGATGTCTGCATTTTCCTGTTGAATGCCCCCGATTTGCCCTTTGGAAACGAGACTGAGTTTGTTGTTATTAGCGCCCACTAAATTGCTGGAATCGATTGACTGAGTTTGTTGTTATTACGCCCACAAAATTGTTGGAATCGATTGAATGATTTGCCGTTATTAACGCCCATGAAATTGCTGGAATTGATTAACTGATTTGTTGTTATTAACGCCCACGAATTTGCTTCAAATCAGTTGCCTGAGTTGCTGTAAATACCCGCGATCTTTGCCAAATAATAGTAATTGAAACATAAACATCAAATGTCCTGGAGATTCTCAATCTTCGAGTACTGACATGTTTTAATAATTATCTTCTGCATTATTACGACCACCAGATCATTCTATACACTTATCTTAAGGGCAATCGTGTAAATTTAGCATTTAACCATTTTTATGGATTTTGTTTTGTTTTACATAAGCCAGTTTCCTTTTATCTTCTGTTTTTGTTTTGAAAATATCATTAAACTACTTCTATATCAATTGTAATACAACGAGAACCCCTTTTGTGGTTGTTAACAACAAGATAAACATCATCATGTATCCTAGCCCAAATTTTAAACAATTGTTTCTCTTGCAAAATGGACATGAAGAATCGACAATAAAAGCTCAAACGATCCAAGACTTGCCTCTATGCTTTTTACAGATAGTCGTATGCATATCATCTTCTTTAGGAATTTCAAGTAGTAGTTTAATGGTGATTTTTAAAACTAAAAACTCATCTTTCCTACCATAAACTTGATATAAATTTAACATAATTTTTCATTCCATAAATCTGACACCTTAACTCTTAAAAAAATCGATATTTATGGATGATCACGTTTCACGTTCTCTTTCATCTTAATCTATGTTTATGTCATAATGAAACATTATGCCCTTAAAATGTTTTATCCAATTTTGATGGATGAGAATTATCACCAAATTATCACAACTAAAGCTAGTTTACTACATCATTGGAAGCTCGATATCTTTTGAATACAATGACATATGGTAGTAAATGAAATTCGGTGTGGAGTGTTATGAGTAAACAAAATTTAAATGAAGGAACTTTACAATTGGGGTGGGAACTAGTTACACACGAACTTTCTATTTCTCATGTTCTTTAAAATGGTTAGCTTAATAATCTTTAAGTTTATTTAGATAGGAAATTTTTATAATAATAAAAAAAAAAGGTTATTTTAGAACACTTTTAGAAGATATGTATTTAGTAAGAGATAGATTATCATTGTCACATATTTGTCATATTATATTGACATTGTTGGTCAATGATATATGGCATGTTGGGATACATAGGGTTATATATACATTATGACTCTCATCTAGTATGTAATTTTATTTTTATTATTAATAAAATTGTGTGTTTGAGGATACATGATGAACTTAATATGGTATCAAAACTATGGAAATCAAATGACCATGTAATGAGAAATGTATGGCAGACTCCAAATCCGAAGGTTGTATTTCTTTGTCAAGCGAAAGAATGTCTTCAATGGGGTATTTCTTTAGTTATTTAAATAAAAAAAATAGATTTTCAATTTTGAAATATTGATCATTGCTTTCACATCTCTTTTTGAAATTATTTGTAATTCAGTTCTTCTTTTCAATCAATTTTATAATTTTTGTAAAGATCCATGACAGTCAAATTTTAGATATATAATTCTTTATAGATCAACAAATTGTTCGTAAAATATTTGCAAATCTAATAAATCTAACAAATCTATCTTATAATTTGGATAAAATGAAATTGTTTTAATATAAATTTTAGTGGGTATTATTATTCAGCTTTCTTGAAGTGGCTCTATGCCTAACTCAGTGCACCTCATGATACCTTATAACTTGATAATAGTTCACTCCTTCGCCTTTCGACTTCTTGCCTAAGCGATATTCTTCTGGGTTGTTGACGAAGTCGTTTTAGCTTGCGCTTCCCATTGAGGGTGTTGTTGTTTATTATAAGTAATGTTTATACTTGGTTATGTAAACATTTAATGTGCTTGGTTGCTCACTGTAAGGGTTCTAGCTACTTGTGTAATTAATGTTGGGTTACTAGGATGATTGTCCTTAGCTTATTAGGCTTGGTCTACTTGAGTCGGGTGAGATGTAGACACCTTCTTGTTCCTCAGAACAGTTGCCAGCCCTGAGACCTTAAATGGTCAAAATCGATGGGAACCTAGGCTTGAGCGTTGCTTATGTGTCCTGGAGGTCCTAACCATTGCAGGGTAGGACGGGCGGGTGGTCATTCTTAATCTTGTTAGGTTGTCATGTTGTTGTTGCGTGAGTTGTTTGCGTGGTGTTCGTCATCGTGTTGCGTTGTTGAGTATAATGTCATGTTTACCTTCCTACACACACAAAAATTAAAAAAAAATTAAAAAAAAAAAAATTGCACTTGTTATGTGAGGCTTGATGTTGTAACTAAACGGGAGGGTTCTTTCATAGTGAGCAACACCCCAAATGATATCCATGAATATGTATTATAGATTAATACTCAGATTTATAAGGTCAAATTTGGTGATAACAATGGCTCCATCTAGTGATCCGGATTTTTTGAGCAGAATGAAATGACTACAAATTATTAACAGATGCTTAACACAGAATAACAGAGATTCAGTAAACGGGTTTTCTATTCAATAAGGAAATAAGCTGAAACTATAAAATGCAGCGTAAAACAAGCTTGCTAGAATGGTGGTGGCTTATCTCTAAGAAGAGATGTGACGGTTGCACTCATTCTCAAGAAGACGGTTACAATGAGGCTATGAACGACTTTTACAATAAACAAGAATGTCAAAAACCCTAGACATCCAAAAACCTAACCCTAGGAGATAAAGCGTCAAATGTCATGTGGGCCCTGTTTGGGTAAGTTAGTACATCAACTTCCCGTGGTCATAACTTTTGCATATGATCTCTGTTTTAGGTGCACGATAGCCCGTTGAAAATATCTATCCGAGGACTACAACTTTGATGTGAGAAATATCGAAGGAACTTCCATGTTGCTCCCCGTTTTCCCAAAAAACATCATTTAGGGCCTCAAAACGGCTTCGGAAGTTCAAGACCCAAAAAACTGCTAAAAATAGTAAATTACCAAAATTGCCAGAAAATTGTTTTGAGCCAGTTGGAAAAGGTGGGTGGCCACCGATATCCACCTGGATCAATCCTCCCTCCTTCGGAAGCAATGGTCTCCATTGCGTTGAGTTCCCCCATCAAATGAGGAAATTTCTGTTGAATTTGGCCCCGGGTGAGCCACTTGCCTTAGTGCAGGAGTTGCCCTACTTTGACGACTCGATAAAGTCGGATCCTTTGTTGTCGAGTGCCCTTGATTTGTGTGTCCACAATATGATCATTGGATGCATGTTGTATGCAGTCGGGGTTGAGCTATGTTGGTGTCAGTTGTTCTGCTATTTCCAAGGTGTCCAATAATGGTGGGAAATAAGGCTGAAGGATATCTACGTTGAACATTGGGTGAAGGTCAAGGAAAGGAGGAATGTTGAGCTCAAAAGAATTATCCCCCACAACCTTGGTGATGGTGTATGACCCATAACAAAGTGGGCGAAGCTTTCGATGCTTCCGATGAGTTCATGTAAGGCGTTCTTTCTGCAAGTGAAACCAAACTTTGCCGCCCACTTGAAACTTATGTGGCACCTGAAGTTGATCATGGCACTACTTGTACTTCTCATTGGACTTTTGTAAGATATCCTGAACCTGTTGGCGGATGTGTTGGATCCGCTCAATGAACTGGGTGGATTTGTCAGCTTCAGTTGGAGCAGGAGATGAGTCGATCGAGGTGACCGCAAGGGGAAGTGCAACATCTATGGGACCCAATGGTTGGAATCTCAACCCCACCTGAAAGGGGTTGTGGTTAGTTGAGCTATGCAGGGCTCGATTGTAGCTATGCTGGACATAGGGAAGGATCTCATCCCATGTGCGAGGATGCTTGGAATTAAACATGCGCAGGATATGCACAATCATTCGATTTATGACATCGGTTTGGCCATCTGTATGGGGGTGGAAGGTCGTGGATTTGGTGAGATTGGTGTCCAACAGTGACCAGAGGCTCGACCAGAATGTGCTGAGAAATCGATTGTCTCGATATGAGACAATGGTTTGTGGGATTCCAAAATGTACCCAGACTCGTTCAAAGAAGAGCTTGGCAGTGGCCTTTGTTGTGATGCTCTTCTTGTAGGCAACCAGAATCGCTATCTTAGAAAAGAGATCAACAACCACAAAAATGCAGTCATTTCCCCGTTTGGTGGACGGGAGGCCGGACATGTAGTCCATTGAGATGGATTCCCATGGCATGTCAAGAGTAGGAAGAGGGGTGTACATGCCCTATTTCTTAGTGGTTGGTTTGGCAATAGCGCAAGCAGTGCAAGACTTGATATACTTGCTGACCTCCTATCGAAGTTTCGGCCAGTAGAAATGTTTTTTCGACGCCACTGTCTTTTTGATGCCGAAATTTCCTGCCACCTGACTGTAGTGGGCTTCCCGGATCAGCTTCGCTCGCTTGCTTGATGGAACGCAGATATGGCCCAGACAATTGCTTCCCAAAGATGGAAATTATTGACAACTGTGTTTGCACCCAACATTTGGTAGGTGGTGGGGAAGTCTGGGTCTGTCTCATAAAGTTGGGGCCATCTAGAGGTCTCATGGTCGTAAGAGTCTAGCACCATAGTGAGTGTTGCGACTAATGGTCTGCTGAGACAATCAGTGACGCAGTTGGTGCTTCATGTTTTATACTTGATGTTGAGGTGAAATTGTTGCAAGTATGTGGACCACTTTTGATGGTGGTCATTCTGCAATTTGCCTTGTGTCTGCATGAACTGCAGTGGCTTATGATCAGTGTGGATGACTGTCTCCTTCCCAAGAATGTAATGTCTCCATTAGCAGCAGGCTTGCACAATGGAGTACATTTCTTTGTCGTAAGTAGGGTACTTACGGACAACATCTGATAGTGTCTCACTATGATAGACCATGGGGTGTCCGTGCTGAGTGAGAACGACGCCCACAACATAGTCTGAAGCATCTGTCTTGATCTTTGAGAGATGTTGTAGGTCTGGTAGTGAAATTACTAGGGCTAAGCACAAGCGTTGCTTCAAATCATCAAACGTTTGTTGTTGGGACTGGCCCCATGCAATTTTTTTCTTACCACCACCCCTGGTTATTTGGCTGAGGGCCCATGCAATATGGGAGAATCCCAACACGAACCTTTGATAGAAATTGGCAAGGCCCAAGAAGATCCAAAGCTCAATGAGTGTGGTTGGGGCTGGCCAGTCACGAATGACTTGGATCTTGGCTGGATCCACATGTGCGCCATGCTGATCAACGATGTAGCCCAGGTAATGGACCCTATCTATGCCGAAGGATCATTTTTCCAAGTTGGCGTATAGCTTGTGCTGTCGCAGGGTGTGCAGAACTTGTTGAATATGCTGCAAGTGCTCTGCCCAAGTCTTGTTGTAAATGAGAATGTTATCCAGATACACCACTACAAAATTATTGGTGAATGGTCGCAGGATATCGTCCATCATCCTCATGAAAGTGGTTGGAGCATTTTTCAAACCAAAGGGCATGACCAACCATTCAAAAAGGCCTTCCTTTGACTTGAAGGCAGTCTTTCATACATCTATCTGTTCTATCGGGACCTGGTGGTAGCCACACTTTAGATCAATCTTACTGAAGTAATTGGCCCCCGTGAGTTGATACGGAGGTAGTCGATTCGGGGAATCGGGTACCGGTTTCCGACTATGATTTTATTCAAATCCCAATAGTCAATGTAGAGTCGCCAGGTTCCATCTTTCTTCTATACCAGCACGATTGAGCTCCCGCGAGGTGATGAGATGGTACGGATGTGCCCCTCGTGGAGCAGTTCTTGGATATGTCGCTTGATCTCCTCATTCTCTAACAAAGAGCGGCGATAGACTGACCCATTGGCCAGCGGTGCGTCGGGGGTCAGATCGATGGGGTGCTTGACCTAACAGTGCAAAGGTACCTCGGTAGGTGAGGAGAAGATATTCGAGTATTCTTCCACGACCTTATCTACTTGCTTCTATTATGTGGAGAGGTCGGTCGCAAAGACCCTGGATGTGGTTGTGATCTTTCGCTCATTCTGAGAGAGAATCACAAAGAAGACAAACTTCCCTGTATGAGAGATGACCTTCCTGCATTGCTTAGCAGAGATCAAGGAAATAGAACTAGTTGGGATTGTCTCGGGTATCCTGTACAATTTCCTATTCAAAGTAATAATAACACTACGAGGCCTAGATTCATATACAACATGACGTTTCCATAAATAAGGTTGTCCCAAAAGAACATCACAAACTTCAAGATGAGCAACATCACACAATACCTCGTCTTTGAAGGGCTCGATGTCGTACGATAGTTGGCACTGTTGGCTGACGCAGAGATCGCTTCCTTGGAGAAGCCATCCAATGGTGTAGGGTTGTGGGTGCGGCGTTGTCGGCAGGGCTATCCGCTTGACGATCTCTGTTGAGATGAGGTTCTTCTGGCTACTGCTATCAACAATGAAGTTCGGTGGGGTGCCTTTTACCCACATCTGTGAATAGAAGAGGCGCTCTCCTTCTTCTAGCTCGTCTGGTTCACCAGGCTAGAGCTTGGTGGTAGCAATGGTGGCACTGGGTTCCGCGTCAATTATTTGTCTTCCCCTTTCTGGTTCTGACTCAGAGTCAGAACCCGCATCTGATTCATAGGCTTTCACTTCAGCCACTAGCGACTACTTTGAGCGGCAGTCAGCAGTGTTATGCCAAGGGCTCTTATGGAAGTCGCACCACTTCCCAGTATCCTTCTTTGTCTTTCTGGTGTCCTTCTTTTCTTGCAGGTTGAATAGGTTGTCCTAATACTGCCCATATTTGCTCTGTCCTTTTTTTGGGGGGTTGGGGCCGCCCTTTCTTGGATTTTGTTGTGAGGGGTTCCCAGGCACAAATTTCAACGTCTTTTGTTTGAGCTTCTGCTCGATTTTGACGACATATCAGTAGGCCGTGCCCAAGGACGAGATGTCCAGAAATTCCATTTTGGTCTGGATGTATCTATGCAAAGCACCACAATACTTGAGCACCAGATGTCGCTCTGAATCTTTGATACCCATATTGGTGCGCAAGGTATGGAAGATATTTGTGAACTCTGGCACTGCTTGGTCTCTTTCTTGCCGCAGTGTGGTCCATTTGGTATACAAGTTGTCATAACTTTCGACAGGGTAGTATTGTTCCTTAATAGCATCCCTGAAGGATTCTCAGGTGGTCGTGACTGTAAATAATGAGGGTTCCTTTGTTTCCTTTTGCTCACAGAAAGTTTCCCACCAATCTTTGACATGGGGAACGTCTTTGAGGAGCACAAAAGTAATATTTTCTCTATTCGAAAAGTTATGGACAGAAAAATACTCGTCTAGTAGATTCAACCACTTGTCTACAGCATCTGCGTCTATCTGATTTTCAAATAGAGGAATATCGAAGTTGATTTGTACCTTGAAGGGGGCGATGCCTCCACTCGAAGAAGATGTGTCGCATGTTGGTAGCCACCGAAGGATTTGCACGAAACTATCCATCATCTCGTTCCTCTATTGTGTGAGGACTTCCTCAACCAAAATTTTGAAAGGATCTCATGTCCCGTCATCTTTCTTTTCTCCTGCCTAAGAGGTTGTTTGGGCGTGCGAGAGCTTTTTTCCTCAAGAGAAACAAGCTCAAGATTCAATTCTTTGTACTCAGACCTCGTTGGGGACATGCATTAAGACGACAAGGAGCAAACCGCTCTGATACCACTGATCCGAATTTTATGATCGGAACGAAATGACTACAAATTATTAACAGATGCTTAACACAGAATAATAGAGATATAGTAAACTAGTTTTCTATTCAATAATGAAATAAGTTGAAACTGTAAAATGCAGCGGAAAACAAGCTTGCTAGAATGGTGGTGGCTTATCTCTGAGAAGAGATGTGATGGTTGCGCTCATTCACAAGAAGATGGTTACAATGAGGCTCTAAAGGCCTTTTACGATAAACAGGAATGTCAAAAACCCTAGACATACAAAAACCTAACCCTAGGAGATGAAGCGTCAAAAGTCATGTGGGCCCCATTTGGGTAAGTTAGTACATCAACTTCTCAGGGTCGTAACTTTTGCATATGATCTTCGTTTTAAGCACACGATAACCCATTGAAAATATCTATTCGAGGACTACAACTTCGATGCGAGAAACATAGAAGAAACTTGCATGTTGCTCCCCGTTTTCCCAAAAAAACGTCATTTAGGGCCTCAAAACGGCTCCGAAAGTCCAGCACTTGAAAAACTGCTAAAAATAGTAAATTACCAAAATTGCCAAAAAAATGTTTTGAGACAGTTGGAAAAGGTGGGTGGCCACCGATATCCACCTGGATCATCTAGGGGACAATATCATCTTGTGGGATCTTGAAAATCCTAGAATCTTAAATGAAGTAGACATGTAAGATAAATATATGTAACAAGGCCTCACATGCACTAGCTTCAAAGATATTTTAGAGGGAAGTTAATCATGCTCAAGACAACCGTAACCTACAACTTGCAACCTCACCATGTACAAATTATCTCGATGGAATAATGAGTCACTATCAACCATGGGAGAAACACTCTAGTCAAGGACAACTAAGGTCAATCCTTGCTAGACATGAGGTAACCTACTAGTAATGTCTATGGGCCCCAAGGTCATTGTGAATGGATGTCTTGATGTTGAACAATAATAGGAATCAACCAATCAAATCCCAATGAGGAAATACTTTTCTAAATGTGAGGTAGACCGCCAATAAGTCTTGCAATCACCAAGGCACTCATCTTATAAATCAACCCCTAAGGAAATATGTGTCATACTCAATGGGGGGAGATCTATTGGAAGAAAAGTGATGAAAAGTTTCTCCAAGCAACATAAAAGTTACATATAGATGATACAAATAACTGATGTGATAGAAATTTAAAGTATTACTCTCAACTTAACTCGATTTCTTTAGACTCGGACTCAATACATGTCCGGCAATACAAGGGGTCAAAGATGAAACATTGGATCCCAAACTAAGCTTTTATGAAATGGAATAACTGAGTGAAAAACACATTAGAATAAAACTCAAGACTTTCTTAAGACGACTTGATTTTTTAACCCAACACCAAGTAAAGACATGACTCGATAAATTGAAAACCCAATATTCCA
>ML848083.1:0-15227 GCA_009831015.1 Picea engelmannii | reverse complement strand
ATGCGCATCACTTAGTTCAGCCAAAAACCCCAATAGGGCGCTAAAAATCAGACCTCACTATGAGTGAGTGATAATTGATGATAAAAATGAGAGTCAAAACCCTCAATATATAGTGTATCAATGACCTAATTTTACCTTTTAGGAAAATAAAAAAGGTCGACAAGGCCATAATGTCAAAATCATATTGTTTTTACATTAAATGCTAAGTCAAAAGCCCTAATCAAGTAAAAATGAGATTAAAAACCCCTTTAAGGGAGGCGCTAGCCCTTTCTAGGGAAAATGAGACACCAAGGAGCAAAACGTTAGCCCCCCAGGGGCTTCTCCAATATGCCACACGTGCCACTGTTGCCCAGTCTGCCTCCAAAAGTATCCATGAAGCTGGATGACATCATGGTGAAGATGGAGACGTCCCAAGCCTTCCAAGGCTGGCGTTCCACTGAAAAGGGGTCATTCCCCCTAGATCTAGTCCTGCCGGAGTGCCTCTGATGGAACGTCCTCTTCCTCTCCGGTGCAAAAGCCCTAATCCATCTCCATCCTGTCTCTACCCCCTGATGGGGTCTCAACATCCATCTGGTGGGCTCTTCAGCCCCATGGAGGTCCGAACTGGTCATCTCCCCATGTGTACCGGTCCAAATGGTACCTGTCCATCGGGCATGGTCCTTCACATCAAAAGCTACGCCCTCCATGGGCTCATCAGTCACCGGGATCATAGCAATGTTAATCACATCTCATCATCAATATTATTAAACATATGCATAAAAACCCTAATACATCAACCAATAGCTCAAAGACATTACAAAAACCTACAATACAAGATTGGAGAAAAAGACAAGACGTCCTATTGGGCTAGTGTCCACAAGAAAAGGAAAGTTCCTGGAAGTATGTGGAAAAATCCTCACCGTGGCTTTGTTGTCCTGGCTTCTCTTCAATGAAGCTGGGTAGGAGAGGTTTGGGTGTCCTACTCATGGTGGGCTGCACACTTTTCCTGGACACATGAGGATTGCTTCCTCCTATCGGGACCCCGTTGTTGCTCCCTTCAGCTCGTGGACTGTGTTGTCCATTTTCATTGTTACTCCCCTCTACATGAGACCTATTTTTCCCATTGCCCCCATTGGAGATTAGGCCTTGGAGTGGGCTTAATAGCTGGATGAGGGTGTTAATTCCTTTCGCAAAGGATTCCTTCATTTCATTCTGCCCTTTGGCAAAATCACTTAAGATGTGCAGCACATTGTCATCGTTATGGTCCCCATTGCTCCTTGTTTCTTCTTCTTTTGATATTTCAGGCACTCCTTGTTTCACTTGTCCTTGTTTCCTCGTCATCCATTCAGCCACAGGCTAGCAGGATCAAGGCTCTGATACCACTGTAATAACCCTAGGGTTTCTAGGGTTTAAGGCATCTAGTGAACAAGGCAATTATACAGTAGTTTTCCTCCAGGTAGAGAATTCCCTTACTTAAACCGATCAGAAATATACTGGCAACAATTATCAACAGCAATAGCAATAGGTACTATCTGATCCCCAGTGGGGAATAATAGCCTTCTAACAGCACTACTTGACAATGTTCAACCAAAAGTAAACTTATATACAATTAGTAGTAATGACAGTGATGATGACCAAGACTGATAGAGATAATATAGACAGTGATAATAACAAGTAGTAGGAATGTCTGATACAGTAGCACCAACCAACAGTATTGTTCATCCAACAATATGCCAAATGTGTAATAGCAACTAGTAGTAAACCCTCCTACGAGGTTGTTGTGTAACACAGAGTTAATAACCAGATTGAAATTAAGGGGCTTACAGGGAGCCCCTTAAGTCAGTGTGTCCCTCCCCTCGAGGGTTCAGTGAGGAGGGATCATGGGAGGCGTCCTTTTTCACCTACCTCAACCACTTTCTCCTTTTCTCTCCCTAACTCTTGCTTCCCCTAGATTCTCTCCCCCTCTTCACTCCACTCAGTCCTCAATCAAGGGGGGCACACCACTCTCCTTACCTAACCCAAGGCGCCCTCTTTCCTCACTCATACTCTATATAATGAAGTGCTTCTCATTGTCAATGGGTTGGACATTCTACTTCAACAACTCTACACTTCAGAATTTTCTCTCTTCTCTCTTTTTCTAGCTTCTAATTTTTTATGCAGGGATCACTACTACACCATCTTTGTACTTGTTCCTTGGAGCAAACAGCCTCTTACATTTGCAAAAATAAAAGCTTGATGTGCTTGTACCGGACCTTCTAGTTTTGTGTGTGTTTTAGCTTGTGAACTATGTCATTTTCAGAAGTTACCAGCATATCATTTGGGCATAAATCTGTTGTTTGGTATCGCTTTCTACACTTTTTATTTGCTGATTTTTGAGCTAATGGATTAAGGATTCCACCCAAAACATTTCAAACTATATATTTGGATTTTCTGGCTGTTTAAAACTCATCCATAACCTTCTTTACTTGCTACTGTTATATTGTATTCGTTGCTGTTATATTATCTTAATTTGCAGAGTTGCAGGTGGTGAACAGCAAGCAAGGAGGCTAGGGACACCCCCCTGTGGTTGGCATGCACCAGCCCAAAAGGAGAAGATTTCTGTCAGTGACATACTAGGGGCAGATTTCTTAAAACTAACTCTTTTTTTCGCACAGATTTTGACCCTTTTTAGATCTGTCCCAAAGTGCAGATAATAGATTCTAAAATATTTCAGATCTGATTTAAAGTGCAGAAAATTGTGTTAACAAATTGGCGCCGTTGTCAGGGAACCTTGTCATCATTCCTTGGCTATCAAACAACATTGGTGAGCATTTCTAATTTTTTTATTTTTTTTTTAACTCACCTGGTGACTCCACGTTTTAAAGGGTCGGCTCCACTAGGGAAATCAAGGACAATCACCCTGAATCAATCCATCACAAGGCAGTGTTCTGAGTTTTAGTGAACCTGGACATCTATTTTGGAACACAAGGGTGGATCACCACCAGACAATGTCCATTGGCGACTCCACTGCCAAGAGATCATGATTGATCATGGATGTTGAATACTTTCAGTGGCTGAACAGTCTTCTTTGGGATTACAATCACATTAAAAGGGGGAAGGATGAAACTATTCCGGACTTCCATGTCAGATTTGTCGATGCATATGATTTAAACTGCAGAAAATTGCATTAACAAATTGGCGCCGTTGTTGGGGAACCTTGTCATCATTCCTTGGCTATCAAACGACATTGGTGAACGTTTCTAATTTTTTATTTTATTTTTTTAAACTCACCTGGCGACTCCACATTTTATAGGGTCAGCTCCACTAGGGAAATCAAGGACAATCACCCAAAATCGATCTATCACAAGGCATTGTTCTGAGTTTTAGTGAACCTGACCATCTATTTTGGAACACAAGGGTGGATCACCACCCGACAATGACCATTGGCGACTCCACTTCCAAGAGATCATGATTGATCATGGATGTTGAATACTTTTAGTGGTTGAACACTCTTCTTTGGGATTACAGCCACATTAAAAGGGGGAAGGATGAAACTATTCCCGACTTCCATGTCAGATTTGTCAATGCATATGATTTAAAGTGCAGAAAATTGCGTTAACAAATTGGCACCGTTGTCGGGGAACTTTGTCATCATTCCTTGGCTATCAAATGACATTGGTGAGTGTTTCTAATTTTTTATTTTATTTTTTTAAACTCGCCTGGCGACTCCACGTTTTATAGGGTCAGCTCCACTAGGGAAATCAAGGACAATCACCCAGAATCGATCCATCACAAGGCAGTGTTCCAAGTTTTAGTGAACCTGAACATCTATTTTGGAACACAAGGGTGGATCACCACCCGACAATGTCCATTGGCGACTCCACTGCCAAGAGATCACGATTGATCATGGATGTTGAATACTTTCAGTGGCTGAACAGTCTTCTTTGGGATTACAGCCACATTAAAAGGGGGAAGGATGAAACTATTCCTCACTTCCATGTCAGATTTGTCAATGCACATGATAAGTTTCCTCCCAAATACCAACTAATAAGCGTTATTGTGAATTATGCCTTTGCCTTTGATCCAGAATTTCGCAAACTCTTTTGGAATCAGGAACCAACAAATTTAGAGCAAGCTCTTTTGGTTGCTACAGAAGTTGAAGAATTCCTTACAGCTACTCAAAGACCGCAGGAACTTCTTGTTTCAGCAGAACATAATGATGGAAGTCTTGCATGTTGTCAAGTTCCCAGATGTGAACATGATGATGGTGACTCATGCTTGGGTGATCAGGAACTGGTAGTTGCAAAACTTGAGCTATGTATAAAGTTCCATGATAATAAAGCTGAAGAGTTGAATGTACAAGTGGGTTTGTTAGTACCTTCCAGTGATGATGATGAGATTCGAGAGGAAGAGCAACAAATCAGCCATGCAAAATTTCGTCAACTACCATTGTAAAAGGGGAGGCAACTTTTTGTTCAATCAGAAGATGATACTCCTCACAGTTTTCCTATGATCCCACATTTAGAACTTGATTTTCAAGGAGATCCTTTGACTAATTTTTGCTTGGATGACAGAGTTGTCCATGATCTGATTGAACTGAGAATGATGGAGGTTTTTCAGCGATCAGATTCTAAGAGTCTTAGCTTCCATACCTTCATGTTCATTATTGTGGATGGACCCTTTTCCAAGTTTGAATCGACATACTTCATTGATTTCTTAAGCAGCAAGCATAAAGATGTGTGTTCCCATCTTAGGAGACTTCACGATTGGTTGCATTGGAGGGTTGACTATGTTGACCTTTCCTGTCTAACTGATCACTTGGCTGCATGGTTACATTGGTCATCTGAGTACGTTGACCGTGGCAGCTTGGACAGACTTCCAGAATAAGAGTTTTCATGCCCCCAAGAATAAAAATGAAAAGAAAAGGGAAAATAGAAATTTTCATGCATTTTTTTTTTGGGGTTATCAGGTAGTAGTTTTCCCTTTTTGATTTGTCATTTTCAAATTTCAGTTTCATTGTTTTTTGTGCTTTTAGACAGCAATCCACGTAGTTCATTTCACAGATTTTTATTGCATGTTATATGTCTTTCAGTCATAGTTAGAGGGTTGCTGAGTTTTCCATGATTGTAATCAGTTTTGGTCATCCTCCTTGCTTAAATAAATCCTTGCATGAGGCTAGTTTTTCTTCTTCACATAATTGTTGTCCGCATTTTTGTCCTGGTCTAAAAATCTAAATGGCATGTCATGTGTCTTCATGGTTTCATCTGCGGTTTTCATTTAGAGTAAGTCTCGATGAGGGTTGTTATGTCCATGTTCCGAAGTATTGAATCTATTAGGAGGGGTAGAATGAAAGAGATATTAGGAGAAGTCTTTAGTCATCTTATGAGTTATCTCTTCATTTTGTTTCTCATTGAGTCATTTGCTTTGAGTCAGTCATCCCCTCATCTAGCAATAGGATTATGGTGTTGTATTACTTTTTGTGTTCCATGACTTATGTCTTGTCTTCGTGCCAAGGGAAAAGACCACACTATTTCTTTTCCTTTCAGCAGGTCATCCCTCATCGACTCCAGCACATCATTTGGGGGATGATCCAGAAGAGGGGCACCTTGATGGCCGTTAGCCTCATTAGAGGTCATTTCACATTCAATAAGGCTAATCATCATTGGGCCTTGATCGAATGATCCTTGTCAATGTTCGACTCAATTCATTTTTCACATTGACAAAATGTGCTCGTACCTTAGGGCCTATTTGCATTATTGGTGGGTACCTCTGTGCCTAGCAGGTGTTTACATTATTGACATTTGACCAGGTAACCTTTTTCCCATTTGTCGACTTCGACTCATTTTCCACTGGGAAAGGTGTGTGTGTATGTATATATATATATATATATATATATATATATATATATTGACTCCACTTCCCATTGGACAGGCACTTGGATCACAGGTTATGAGCAAATCAACTATTTGCTTATATACAAGCATATTGGTCTACAAAGGTATCATGTTCATTGATTATCATTCAGGATTGTAGTTAGATATTCTTGTGGTTCTTGACATCCCACAGGGGGATCCTGTCCCCTTGAGTCGCCATTGTTAACCCTTGGATTTTCTTGTTGAAATATTGTAATTGCAAATAGTATTCTATGTATTATTGAGTCATTATTCATTAGATCA
Source organism: Picea engelmannii (assembly GCA_009831015.1). Taxonomy (NCBI): domain Eukaryota; kingdom Viridiplantae; phylum Streptophyta; class Pinopsida; order Pinales; family Pinaceae; genus Picea; species Picea engelmannii. The sequence continues at coordinate 9,093 of ML848083.1, read as the reverse complement.
ATCCCCTTTTGTGGATTGATCATGTCGAGCATTGTAGTTGACCAAATCCCCTTTTGTGGATTGGTCAAACCCTAATTGTATTATGCAAATTAAAAAGTCGGCCCCCAGGCCTAATTAAAGCGGTTTTAACCACTAAGAAGACAAGTCGGCACTGCCCAGTGAAGAGACACATTTCCAGCGTTTGCCAGTTAGTTTAAATAGAGGAATCCAGCGCCTCATTATCTCACTCACTCATTCACTCATCAAGTGCACAAGTTTGGAGAGTTGCAGTTGGGAGAAGAAGGAAGAGAGAGGCACATTGCTCAGTGTTGGATATTCTCTAGTGTTTTGGTTTATTGTCTTGCCATTGTATTGGCTATCTATATTAAGGAAGTTTTAGTTGGGTTTTCTCCCCCATGAGGATTTCCCAGGATAAATATTGTGTATCTTGTGATTGTGTTTCTCTTAGTGATCCTACCTATGCTATTGTTATCTAGTAAATTGAAAAGAAACCTAATAATAGCTCAAAATTTAACATGAAATCAGAGCTAAACTGAAGAGAGCATCTTTCACTGGATAAAGAAAAACGTCACTGTTGTCGTACAAGAAAATTAGGGCTTTTGTTGGAGAGAAATTTTTTCCTAAAAAACATCTAGAAAAGTGTGCCCTACCCTAGTGAATCTTTTGGCAGCTTGAGCACACCTTTTCAGTGGGCAGAGCCTCTAAAAAGTCAAACCCTAGTTTTGACTGGTACCAGAAAACCAGAAGTACCAAAAAACCAAGAAACCAGAACCAGTACCAGAAGTACTAGTCCAAATTTCCGCAAGTCAAGTTTCAAGGGGCAAAACTTGAAATTTTTGAAATCTAACAGCTACAACAAACTCGCCTCAGCCCAGCGCATCTAGTCCCTGGATCAAAATTTCAAAATTTTAAGTTTGAAAATTAGGGTTTCCTCATAAAACCCTAAGTTGCAGTTGCAGTTGCAATTGCGGTTTACGAATCAGTTGCAGTATCAATTATAGTTGCAGTATCAGTTGAAGTATTAGCTACAGTACCAGTTGTAGTCATCCTTAAAGTTTTTAAAGGGTTGGTAATTATTACCGCTACTACGAGATGGTGCCACTACTATCAGAGGTATGTACTCACTTATGTTTAAATTGTTTGCTTTAAAGGGTATTTGTAGGAGAAGGGATCTCTTGCCATAGATTCAGAAGGGTCTCAGATCCAACACACTTAGAGGAATAATGCAACCCAGGTTTGATTATTTTGATATGCATCTATTTGTTATGACATTATTTTGATATAGGTTGCATGTTGAATCTATGACCATCATACTAACCTTTGGTCAAAAATTAAAGTCAAGGTATTAGATGGATTAAAGTTGGCATCATAGAGTTTATTCTCTAACACAACTTTCTGTCAAGATAGCATGTTGTCTTAGTACAAAAGACAGGTTGAAGAAAGCATTGCTCATCTTGAATGAAGGAGACGTGGAAGAAAAGAAACACACTCATTCTTGAGGACAAGACTCCAGGTTCCAGGCTACTACCCCATTACAAGTAAACACTATAGTAGAGGAAGCAGTCTTTGAAAAGTATTATACTTGGTAGCATGTGAGAATATTGAGATAAATGCTTAATGTAATCATTTACCAGATACAACTAACATCTCCTCTAGGAGAAACTTCTTGTGTTGGTTCCAGGTTGCCATGGATGAATGTTTGATCACAACACTAGAAGAGTGTTGATCTCATTTCGTATTGTATTTCTTACTTTTGATCTTTATTTCAGCAGGTCACAAGTGAGAGCTCTAAAGGAGCTACTGTGACGATTACTCGTGCTATTGTTTTATTACTATTATCAAAAGAGTATTATTCTTTCATGTTGTTTTGTTGACCTTGGTTCAGGGCACAGGTGATAACCCTAAGGAAGCTATAGTGAAGGTTACAGAAGGCAACAGATTAGATGAGACATGAAGCAGACTACCCAAGTCATGGACATGACGATATACATCCATGTACCAAAGAAGATGAAGGAGAAGCTATTTTTGACATCCAGAGAATCTCATATGAAGATTGATTGTAAGAAGCAGAAGGCTCCAAAGATGACCAAACATTAGAACAAGAACTCACAGAGGACTTGGTCAAAGGATAATGAAGCCACCTTGACAAGAAGCAGAACTCGTTTGAAGTCTGACTCGGCCTTTCATATTTAGACTCGGTATTTAACACCAAGTATACCCCATAAGAGATGATGAAGTCCTTGTAGACTCAAAAGAAATCAAGAGTAAGCCTGATCTCAGAAAGGATCAGATGAAGAGACAACTTCCAAGACTGGGAGACAGATGCCATGAGAAGACTAGATCGCAGCTTCAGAAACTTCTAGGAGATATGAAATCTCCTCGAAAGACTTCCTTGTTTCAGTGACAGAGAAGGAAGCCAGTCAGAAAGACTAGGATATGGATTTTTTTGTGAGACTAGAAGAGAAATCAGTATTGACTTCCAAGATTGATCTAACAGATCAAGCACGTTGCAGATGTACAAAGCCTGATGTGTGTCCAAAGGATTCTCCCAGCAAGAGGGAGAAGACTATGACGAGACACTTACTCCAGTAATTGAAGAAATAGTTCCAGTATTCATGAAGACAACTAGAACAACCATGATTCATATATAGTATGAGATGCAGGGAGAGCAATCCCCATATTTAAAATTGAGTGTCAGTTGGTGCAGTACATTACTTGGGTCATGGATACATGACTACAATAAAAGATAGAGTTACCTCCATGAGAGAAGAAGAGCTACCTTCAGTATCAGTTATTGAGCCACTCTCAGTTTTAGATGAAGTTGTTGCCATGATGAAGTAGAGGAGTTACTTTCAGATTTCAGCAATCACAATGAGAATGAAGCAGCCATTCTCAACTTCAAAGCAACTGCAGGTGCAGAGTCCCACTTCCAGAGGAACAGTTGCAGAAAGAGGAGATGACATACTCGCAGGCAGTGAGACAGATAGTGCTTTGCAGAGAGCGAATAGAGCTAGCACAAGATTGTGCAGATTGAGTTGCAGCTGAGCAAGTGTACCAGATTGGTACAATGTGATGTGAAAATTTGGTTTGAAGTTGAACATAGAAAGATTCAGGTCTGCAGGTTGAACAAGGCTCTATACAGGTTGAAGCAAGCTCCTAGAGCTTGATATGGTAGAATTGACAGTTTCCTGACGAGCTTGGGCTTTACCAAGAGTAAAGTTGATTCTAACCTTTACCTCAAGTTTATGAATGATGAGCCAGTGATGTTGCTACTATATGTAGACGATATATTCTTGACAATATGAAGAAAAGCTCATCACAGATTGCAGAAGAAGATCGCTACAAAGTTTGATGAAAGACCTAATGCATTATTACTTAGGTCTCGAAGTTTGGCAGAGCCCAAAGAAGATCTTCCTTAACCAAGGGAAGTATGTAGTTGAAACACTGAAGAGGTTTGATATGTTGGAGTGTAAATCCATGAACACACCCATGGAAACAAAGTTGAAGCTCTTGGTTGATACTTCATCAAAATTGGTTGATGCTACCAAATTATTGGTTTGGTGATGTATCTGACAAATACCAGGCCAGATATATGTTTTTCCCTGTGTTAGTATCTGGTAGAACCCAAACATGTTCACCTTGATGACGCAAAACATGTGATGAGATACCTTAAGGGTACGTTGGGTTTTGGTCTATGTTATACTAGAGATCATGACTTGAGACTGAGTGGCTATACCAATTCAGATTGGGCTGGAAGTGTCTCTGACAGAAAGAGTACCTCAGGATGTTGTTTCAGTCTGGGGTCAGCCCTGATCTCATGGCAGAGTAGGAAGCAATCAAGTATTGCTCCCAGCACGGCAAAAGCGGAATATATTGCAGCATGTTCCGCCAGCTGTGAAGCCATATGGCTTCGGATGTTGTTGACAAATCTATTAGATCTGGAGATGGAAGCCATTGTGATCCTATGCGATAACCAGAGTTTTATAAAGATGATGTGTTCCATGATGAGTCGAAGCACATAGAGATCCGGTATCACTTCATACATGATATGATACAAAGAGGAGCTATAAAGCTCCATTATGTTGGCACGAATGAGCAGGTTGCAAATGTGTTGACCAAGCCTCTGTCTCGTGTAAAGTTTGAGCACTTTCGAGACAAGCTTGGTATAGTTCGAAAGGACCTCCCTCGAAAGGGGGAGTAGTGTTGATGCCAGCCTTGTGTTGAAGATTTCCAGCTTCGTGTTGATGTTGTTGTGATGCCAGCTTCGTGCTAATGTTGTTGTGATGCCAGCCTTGCGCTGAAGATTTCCATCTTTGTGTTGAAGTTGTTGTGATGCCATCCTTGTGCTGAAGATTTCCAGCTTCGTGCTGATGTTGTTGAGATGCCAGCTTCGTGCTGAAGATTTCCAACCTAGTGTTGATGTTGATGATGCTCCAACCTTCATGTTGTTATGTTGTTGATGTTGATGTTGTGTCAGCCTCGTGTTGTTATTGATGATGATGAGGTATTCGTGTTATACTAATCCATATTGATGAAGATGATGATGATGTCATTCCAGCTCCTTGTTGTGAATGATGGTATTGATGATGAGAAAAACTTTCGATGATTTATAGATATGCCAGTCAATGTTCCAGATGTTGTTGATGTTGTTGCCCTCTCTCTCTTCTGATGATGTTGTTGAATACCCTTCTTTTTCAGGGAGAGTGTTGAAATATTGTAACTGCAAAGAGTATTCTATGTATTATTGAGTCATTATTCATTAGATCAATCCCCTTTTGTGGATTGATCATGCTGAGCATTGTAATTGACCAAATCCCCTTTTGTGGATTGATCAAACCCTAATTGTATTATGCAAATTAAGAAGTCGTCCCCCAAGCCTAATTAAAGTGGTTTTAACCACTAAGACGACAAGTCGGCCTTGCCCAGTGAAGAGACTGAAGATTTTCCAGGTCCTATCAAGTTGCCAACTAGGTCTGTCTTTGACCTCAAGTTGGCTCTAAGTTTCAACTGTCTAACAATGGTTTGATGTTGTTTTAAGACAACAAAAATTGTTCAGTAACTTCTTCGCTGATTTGTTATGGTTACATCGGCCATTTAGGTGCTCTAGCATGTAGTTTTTGTCACCAAAGGTTAGCACATGCATACTAAAATATATGTAACACACCTAGAGATCTCTACTGCTGAAAAATATTGTAGTTCTAAACTCTAACATAAATGAAAATGAACACAGGTATTTTTGGTCAACATGACCCTCTGGATAAAACCCCCCCGGGGAAAACCGGTTTCGAATATAAGTGTATATATAGGGAAAATGGAAGGTGGAATATAGCAAGTACAATATAGAAGAACCTGATACAATAGAAGCTTGATCCAAGTTGCAACACAAGCCCAACTGAAGCAAGAGCACCCTAGGATGGTGCGCCCTCCATAAATGCTGACAAGACCACTGAACTGGAGCTAACTGCCAACTAGAAGCACTGATGAAGAAACCCCTCCACAATACTCTGATACTGATGAGTAGCCTCCCTCTAAAACAGACCTCACTGCAGTCTGAGCTCTGAAAGTCCTCCATGTTGATGATGCGCCCTCCTCACCAAGTGTGCCCTCCTCCAAGCAAGAACCTCCCCACTAAATAAATGAGGCCCTAAACTCGTTGGCTGCCTCCATGGATAGAAGCGCCCAAGCTAACCTCAACCAATGCCTGAAACCTCATGCTCATGCTCTCTCTCAAACTCTCCAAGTGAACAAATGAGTGAATGAGCTCCTCCTTGCCCTTTGCGCCCCTCTTGAATCTCCATAAGGAAACCTAAAAGATAGACCGTTGAGATCATCCCATCTCAAGTCTAATCAAAGGTTGAGATCATCCCATAATAATCTCACTCTCAAACCCACTTTGGGTTAAGTTCCCTAAGTTCACTTTATGTCTCCTAATTCACCCACAAAGTGAATTAATAGTCATTTTAGGCTTAAATGACCAAATTTCACTTTTGACTTAAATCCCCTAAGTCAAAGTGAAATTAGACATAAAGTACAAGGCACAAAGTACATAGTACTTCCCACATGTGTTTAGGAGCTCACAAACACATGGGGAACACTTCCCAAGGTACATAATCTCAACACTCCCTCTTACTGAGGAAAGTGTTTCTCACCAAGCCCATCTTGTCTCTGAAGTAGACATGTTTTCCCTTGGCAGGGCCTTGGTGAGGATGTCTGCAATCTACTCGTCAATCGATATATATTGTAACTGCACTACCCCTCTCTGAACCCAATTTCGGATGAAGTGATACCTGATCTCAATGTGCTTCGACCAGTCATGGAAAACTGGATTCTCAGAGAGTTTGATACAACTCTGAATATCACAGTGTATGATGGTCGATGGCATCTCATGACCAAATAATCCTACCAGCATCTTACGAAGCCAAATGGCCTCGCAACTGATGTGGCTGGCCGCCGTGCACTCTGCCTCGGTGGAACTCAAAGCAACTAACTTCTGCTTCCGGTGAACTAGGAAACAAGTACTGACCCCAAACCAAAGCAGCACCCTAAGGTGCTTTTTCTGTCAGTAGCACATCCTGCCCAGTCTGAGTTGGTGTGGCCAACCAAACTGACCTCATCACCTCTAATATAGTCCAAGCCAAAATCAATTGTCCCAGCAATGTACCTCAACACATGTTTTTCCCCAATCTAGTGAACACTCTTGCTCTACCATATGTTGGCTGAAAGTGTTCACGGAAAAACAAATATCTGGTCTAGTGTTGACCAAATACATAAGTGAACCGATCAACTGCCTATAAACTGTAGCATCCATCAACGGGGAATCTAAAGCACTAAGCTTCTTCCAGTTGGTAACCATGGGTGTAGACATAGGTTTGCAGTCCTCCATCTGAAATCTGCTCAGAATATCTGTAGCATACTTTCCCTGCCCGAGAAATGTGTCCCTCCTCCTTCCATACCTCCATACCCAAAAACTAGTGCATCAACCCAATGTCACTCATCTCAAACTCTGATGCAAGTCCCATCTTACACTCAGCTATGAGATCCTCGCCTCCTGTGATGAACAAGTCATCCACATATAGAATGAGAATGAGTGTGTCCTCACCTCTAATGATGTAATAGAGGTTAGGATCAGCATCGCTCTTCTTGAATCCCATCTAAAGCAAGTATATGTCAATACGTGAATACCAAGCTCGGGGAGCTTGCTTCAGACCATAAAGTGTCTTTCTCAAAAGACACACGTGAGTCTCCCTCTCACTCACCTCAAACGCCTGCGGCTACTCAATGTACACCTCCTCATCTATAAAGCCATTCAGAAATGCGGTCTTCACATCCATCTGATGAATGCTCCAACCCATCTCTGTCGCTATGGCAATAATGCTCCTGATCGAGGTGTATCTCGAAACTGGTGCGAATGTCTCATCATAATCGACTCCTTTATCTAAGAGAAGCCTCGCACCACAAAACGGGCCTTGTGTTTCTCTATGATGCCATCTGCAGCATACTTGGTTTTGTACAACCACCTGGAAGTCAAAACTGACTTCCCCACTAGCCTCAGAACCACCTCCCAAACATCGTTGCGCACAATGGAGTCATACTCTACCATGGCCTCTCTCCAGACCTGTTGGTCCACTGCATGTGCAAATGTCTGTGGCTCAGTATCTATGATACTCGTCACTAAAGCCAAATATGATCCAAGTCTGACTGGAGGTCTACTCTCTCTGATCTGGCTCTTGGGCTCCCCTACGTTCTCCTTGGCCTCCTTCAAGGTCTCCTGAAACCATCTAGGTCTCCTCTTCCCTGAAGCGGTCAATGGAGAAGTAAGGTCTCTTTGCCCAAGAGTAACTGCCTCAGGTCTAGTCTCAACACTCTAAGATCCCGAAGCCTCTATCCCCCTCTGACTGAACACCCTTTGACTGTGACCCTGAAGTTGTGCACAGTGACCCTGTCACCCCTAATACTGGCGTACCAGAAACCTGAGGTTGTGCTCCCTCTAAGACATCAATCGATGCCTCTGCATCATCCTCCACACTAACTCTCGACTCAAGAGATCTCTGAAAAGCCCTATCCTCCCCAAATCTGACATCTATGCTCACCACCACTCTCCTAAGTGATGGAATGTAGATACGATAGGCTTTGGACACCTCTGAGTATCCAACTAGAATCCCTTGTTGGGTTGTGGGGTCTAGCTTTGTCCTCTTCTCCGAGGGGACATGAGAAAAGGTCAAGCACCCAAAGATTTTGATGTGCTTGACATCGGGCCTGCTACAAGTGAAGGCCTCTTCAGGAGTCATCTTCCCCAATATCCTGTGGGGGTTCCTGTTCTGCAGGTAAACTGCAGTAGCATTCGCCTCTTCCCATAGGTAAAGAGGCAAACTCCGATTGTGCAGCATGGATCTCACTACACCGGTGATAGCCCGGTTCTTCCTCTTGGCAACCCCGTTCTGCTAGGAGTTGTAGGGTATGGTCATTTGTCTTCTGATCCCATGCTAGGCACAAAAATCTATGAACTGAGTGGAGGAATACTCTCCCTCGTTATCTGACTGCAAGACCTTGATCCTCTTTCCAAATTGGTTCTCCACAAGAGCTATGAACTCTTGGAACCGTTTGAAGACCTCACTCTTGGTCTTCAGGAAATAGATCAAGGTCTTCCTTGAGTAGTCATCAATGAATGTGAGATAGTACTCACAACCACTCAAGGACTTCCGAGACATGGGCCTGTTATCCCCGATATCTAGGGATAACCGGGAGATCATGTCTCGAGGCCCATATGGTCCTAGGCATGGAGTACCGAGAGCGAGATTGACTTGAGCATGGCCCTGGAGGGCCCATCTTTCTTCTTCTCAGCCAGATTTGTCCTGTCAGCAGTAGCAGCTTCCATCATTACCGGCCTGGGCTTGCATCGGAGAGGACTCTTGCTCCATGAGGTAATTGGTCTGAGGTATCATGGTATGTTTCATATTTGATTGTTATAACCTTCTTATATATGCATTAGGTTCCTTTCATTTCGGATGACTACTTGGATCTTACACTAATCCACTTGACCATTGTTGGGGTGATTGATGGGGCAACTTAGCAAGCTGGTATTCATGGGTTTTG